>JZKD02S1958596.1:38673-65930 GCA_000966675.3 Picea glauca
GGATTGGTCAAAACATAATTGTAATAGAAAAAATAAGAAGTCGGCCCCAGAATATATTAAAGGTGGTTATAACCACCCAGAAGAAGAAGTCGGCCCTGCCAGTGAAGAGACATCTCCATCCACACGTGCCAAAGTTATATAAATAAGGAGGCTAGCGCCTCACTTAGACACACAATCAATTGTTCATTGAGAAGCAAGTTTCGAAGCTGTAGTTGGAGAAGAGAGAGAGAGAGAGAGAGAGAGGTGCCTTCTTGGGAGAGGAATTTTTGTATTTGTTTGATTTATCTCTTGGCATTGTAATGACTATCTATAATAAGGAAGTTTTGCTGGGTTTTCTCCACCTTGAGGGTTTCCCAGGATAAATGATGTGTCTCTTGTGATTGTGTATTTCTGAGTGATCCTATCTTATGCTATTGTTATCTAGTGAAATGAAAAGAACTCTAATAATAGCTTAAACCTTAACATGGTATCATAGCTAAGTTGAGGAGAGCATCTTTCACAAGAGAAAGTGAAAAACGTTACTGTTGCCATACATGCAAATTAGGGTTTTTTTATTGATGAAGTATTTCAACCCTAAAACCATCTAGAAAAGTGTGCCCTTCCTCAAGGATCACTTTGGCATCCTCAACGCAAATTTTCAGTGGCTAGATCTCCCAGAAAGTGAAACCCTAGTTTCACAAAGTACCAGAAAACTGGAGTACCAGAAGTACCAGAGTACCAAAGGTACCAGAAAAACAAAAGCACTAGTCCAGAAATTCACAGATCAAGTTTGGAGCGGTAAAAGTTGGATTTTCTCAGATCCAAACACACTAGTCTACTCGCCTGAGCCAAGTGCACCTTCTGGTAAGTTCAGAATTTAATTTTGAGCATTTTCATTTTTGGAAATTTTCCTAGCTCTAGGAAAAAGATGTCTGCAAGCACTAAGCTTTTTGACAAGCTGGAAGGTGTGGAAAAATTCCATGCCTGGATGTATAGGATTGGACTCATTCTTGAAGAGAATGACCTAGCAATATTTTTCAAAGAAGAAGTGCCAGAACTCGACAATGTTGCAGACAAAGAAAAGCATCAAAAGGACACAATAAGGGGCAAAAGAATCATTGCAGATTCAATCAAAGATCACTTGATCCCTTATGTGTCATCAAAGAAGACTTCTAAAGAAATGTTTGATGCCCTAAACAGACTATATGAAGGAAAGAACATAAACCAGAAGATGAATCTAAGAACTCAACTCAAGAATACAAGGATGCAGAAAGGAGAATCAATCCAAGAATATTTATCTAGAATATCCCAATTCAAAGAACAATTAGAAGCGATTGAAGATGCTATAGATGAAGAGAAGCTTATAATGACGACCCTTAATGGTCTCACAAGACCTTGGGATGCATTCATCCAAATGATTTGTGCCAGAACGAAGAAACTAAATTTGATGGTCTAGGGGAAGAATGCATTCAAGAAGAATCAATAGTAGCTAACCGAGAGGCTTTACTAGCAAGAGATGAAGATCAAGCCTTAGTTACTCATACTAAAGGAGGAAGGAATAAGTCTTACTTCCAAAAATAAACTCATAAAGAGTCTCACCCCCAAAACAAATCTCAACCAAAGAGATTCCAAAAGAAAGGACAACGAAAGGAAATATATTACTCATCTGTCCAATGCTACCATTGTGACAAGATGGGACATATTGTGAGATATTGTCCAACCAGACGAGAAGAATACAAGAGGAAAAATAAGAGACATCACGCTCATGCAGTTGAAGATGAAGAGCCACCCACAAAGATGTTAAGAGAACAAATTAAAGACTATGTCTTAATCTCGGCCCTCTCAGGATCGATAACACCTGGAGAGGACACTTGGCACATTGATAGTGGTGCCTCCAAGCACATGAAAGGTCAAATATATATTCTCTCTTTCATTTTAGAAAATAAGTTTTCTCATAAAGTGACACTTGGAGATGATTATCAATATCCTATCAAGGGAGTGGGAGAATCAAACTACAAGCTTAATTCAAGAAATTCATTGAAGATGAAGGATGTACTCTATGTACTAGGTTTGACAAAGAAACTACTTTCCATATCAGATTTAGAAAATAAAGGCTTCAGAGTTGCCTTTATAGATGGAGAAGTTCTTATGTGGGCTAAAGAAGAAACCTTGAAAGAAGCAATCGTCATTGGAAAAGAAGAAGGTGGCATGTATAAGCTAAAGGGTCACTCAGAAGTTGCCATGACCCACACCATTGAGAATCCATGTGAACTTTGGCATAAAATATTATCCCACATCAACTACAAGGCACTACCATATGTATGCAAAGTAGTCATAGGTCTACCAGAACTCAAGGTTGACCATGAAAGTGTGTGAAATGGATGTGCACAAGGGAAGAACATCAAGAAACGTTTTCCGAAGAGAGACATCAAAGCCGAAGGAGTCCTATAACTCATTCATTCAGATGTATGTGGCCCAATGCCATCATCCTCCATCAGTGGGTATGTATACTATGTATCTTTACTGATGATTATTCTCGTAAGACCTGGGTGTACTTTTTGAAATCAAAATATGAAGTGTTTAGTAAATTCAATGAATTCAAAGCCTTGATAGAGAATCTTTCTGAAAGAAAGATCAAGATACTCAGGTTAGATAATCGAGGAGAATACACCTCAAAAGAGTTTGTGAACTTTTGCAAAGATGTCTGGATCAAGAGGGAGCTCACCGCTCCCTATAATCCTCAACAAAACAGCGTAGCAGAAAGAAAGAACATAACGATAATGAAAGAAGTGAAGACCATGATCCATGATCAAGATCTTCCAATGTGCTTATGGGCAGAAGTAGCAATGGCAATAGTATATGTACAAAACCGATTTTCCCATAGTGCACTTGGGTTCAAGCCCCGGAAGAGATGTTCACCGGAAAGAAGCCAGAGGTAAGCCATCTCAAAATATTTGGCTACACAATATTTATACATATTCCGAAAGAGAAGAGGAACAAGTTGTTGGGCACTTTGATTGTCTAAATAAATAAATGATTAAGGTGTTCAATATAAATGGTCAAACCCAGGGAATTTTTGTTATTGCAAGATAATTATGCACAGTCTATGCTAGATTATGAAAACAACACTAATCGAATTGTAGTAAAGTAAACTAAAGAAACAAAATTGAAAAGTTGAACACTTAACACAATTTGTTGACACGGTTGGAGTCCTTACAGTATTGAAATCACACTTGAATAATTGAAAATCTGAATTGATGGGTGTATAAGAATCATGGATTATATATTTAATGTTCTACTTTACTGTTGCAGAAAAAAGTTATGTGCTAATTGCCGAAGGGAAACCCTACTTAAGGGCAGAAAGGGAATTCACACTTTTATTTTCTTTTGCTTGAAAACTGAGATTTAATCTAATACAAAAAAAAGGGAAAACAAATCTCCAACAGTATTCAACAATTGACTCTAACTTCTCATGAGACTCACTAATGCACATTTAATAGGAAATAACTGAACTGTAATAGAAAATGTATTCTTAGAAATGTTAAACAGATAAATCATTCAAATCAAATCAATTAATCTAAAACATCAAAACAGAGGGGATTCTGTGAGGAAGGTGGGCCCTTTCCTTCTCAATGAATCCACTCGAAAATAGGCTATAGTAGGTTAAAGAAACTCAATGCACTTCTTTATTGATTCACACAAAGGGTTCATATACATTAATATGCTCTTTCTTCACTCTCTGTTCCACAGCTATATTTCAGTACCAATGATTACAAAATCTCTGTTATTTAAAGACAGAGTGATTTAGTTGAAACAGACTCAGAACAACCTTGAGAATCGAATATTCTCAAGATGTTCGTATGATATACATGATCTGTTATCATTACAAAATCTGTTGAAATGATATTCATCACCAACATGAGTCAAAATGTGTAACAACCTTGAGGATCGGTCTTCAGGGTTTAGATTTGCATGATAGACCAACTTCCAGGATTGGTGAAGATCCGTTGCAGCATGTGTAATAGCTTCCAGAATAGGTGCGTTGTTGTTGTAGTCATGTAACAACATGCAGAGTTGGCGCACAACTTTAATAGCCAGTGTAACAACAATGATCTTTCTTTAAGACTTGGTTGTTCTACACATTTTAATGATTAGTTGAACATTCATGGGTAAAATATGAGAAACAATACCAATCAAACATGTTAAGTGAACAAAATATAGAAGCAAGATTAATGATTCATACCTTGGGAAAAAGGGTCTTTAGCAAACATTTAGTAGGCATTTAGCATAGAAATGGTAAGGTTGAATGAGAAAAAGATATAGTGAAAAAGGGACATTTCTGGGTCCTAGCATGCCCCCCAACTGAAGACATTGCATGTCCTCATGAAAACCACATTCAATCCTTACTCTGAGTCTGAGTTAAGGAGGTGACTCCTCCAATGCAAAATTTCTAAGACAACTCGTGAAGTACCAGTATGGGAAAAACCTGTGTGTACGCACAACATAAGCTATTTCAAAAGTCTGTCTCTGTTGCTTTGTCTTTAAGAACATAAGTAGTTTGAGTTTCTTGAGTTACAACTAGTAAGTGTAACAGAGGTTCTTGTTTTAAAGTTGTTGGTAAACCAACAACTACTTTAGTATGTTGAGATCCCCTCTGCCCTACTGGTTTTTGTGGAGCAGTAAGGTCACATTCTATTTTGACTAAGAAATTGGCTAGTTCTTCATCCTAACCATTAGTTGGTACCTTGGCGATTTTATATCCTGCCTGAAAGTAAATATCACCACATTGATAGTACATGTGCTCTCTATTCTCATTCATAACAGTGGATGCCTATGCTAATATACCCAAAGTTTAGTTCTCTGAGTTTTTTGTTGAGCAACCTGCAAGTCCTTCATTAGGGAATCTAGTTGTGCTTTGAGGTGAACATTTTCCTTCATTAATTCAGTAATCTTGGAATTTTCAATACCTTGTATCTGCTTTTCAATATGAGAAAACAGCTGAGCAAGTGGCACATCGTCATTATCCTCTCTAGTTTGTGTAACTGGTTCTTGTGTAACAACTACTTCTGACATGATTGGTTCTTGTGTAACAGTCTCTTCCTGGTCAACTGGTTCTTGTGTAACAACTAATTCCGACATGACTGGTTCTTGTGTGACAGTCTCTTCCTGGGCAGCTGGTTCTTGTGTAACAACTAAGTTCAGGGAAGAGGTTGGTTCTTGTGTAACAGTCACGTTGTTGACAACTGAGGATAATGGACAAAGAATGGGTAATGCCTGTTCCATATTCTTCCATCTGACTATTGCCTCAAAAGACCTTGCTGACCTAGTTCTCCTCTTAGTTAATGTAGAGACGAAAACATGGTATTTCCTTTTATTAGCCTTAGGAGAAGGAGGGTGCTCTTCAACAACCAGGCAAGGAGAAAAAGGGTGTTATTCAAAAACCACACAAGGAGGAGGTTTTGGGATTTTAGGGTCTGATAAAGTCTGTACATCGTCACTAGGAGAGTGACGCACATAATCATCAAGGGAAGTCGATGATTCTGCTATAATTCGTGTACACTCGGCCCGCAATGATAAAATAGTTTCTTAAAATTCCTTGCACAAGGTAGAGCCTGGAACATGTACCTCCATAAAATAATTTAGCCGCTCACTTAGGTTTGTATCATTGATGTCAAAATCTGGTGGGATCTAAGTATCAGCAAAACCAGGACACTCTGTCGCAACAAATTTGTCGATGCCTTTCTGAGATTTCCTTCTAGTTTGTCGTTTTCTTTTCTGAGACGATTCAGGGGCAACAACAGTAGGGGATCGAATGACTGTTGTAACAATAGGAGGATTTTGAGTTGCTTCTGATGCAATTCTATTGATGCTTCTAAGAGATTGGCTTCTGGTTTGACGTGTGAGTTTCTGAGACAATTCACTAGTAGTGACAGTTGGGGTTGGAACGATTGTTGCAACAAACCTTTCTGACCTAGTTCTCTTCCTTGGTAAAGTAGAAACAGAGGCAAGGGTTGCCCTTTTCTTTGGTTTAGGAATGGGAGGGAGTTTTTCAAAAACAACTATCGCAGCCGAGGGATGAGACTCATGACTTGGTTCAGGGATTGTGTTTGTAACTGTTGCAGCCCAGGGCAGAGGATCATGAGGCTCAATCACATCTGTATGAATATGATTTGGTTGTTCTGGCTCAACACTATCGAGGCATTTCTAAGCAGTGTGAGAGTTTTTTCTGATTTTGTGTTTGGTATTCAGAGCGGACTTACAGGCAGTTACAGTCGGGGCTTTAACTGCTTGTGTAGTTGAGGGCTCAGGAATTGGTTGCTTGAGGCTGGCCATAACAACATGCATATAATTTTGTTGTTTTTCTTCTTCAGGTAATGGGACATTAAGAATTCCCATTTCATTATGAATCAACAACCCTATCAGTCTGTGATTGGAAAGACAATTCATGGGATGCTTCAATTTCTTAACAAAGTGAGCCATATTATGCAAGTAATGAAGAAGATAATAAGGGATGTTTATTAGCTTCTAATGTCTTAAATGTGACAGTAGTATAAAATCAGAAAAATAAACTATTTGATATCTTCCTTCGCATGTAATGTACCGCTTTACAAATTATGATACTTCCCCCCATGGTTCTGGTAAGGAACTTACATTTGCACCTCAACCCTTGGTTTGAACTTGCTCAACATCCACTAGAAAACCCTTATGTGCTTCAGGAAGGTGTGATTTTATGTTAAACCATCATTTTCCTATGGTCAACAACCGTGTCACAACAACCATGGTTTCCTTTGTCACTGGAATTCTCACCTCGTGCACCATTGAATACCCTTCTGTGAGATTTTGAATGAACTCCAACACCTCTGCTTCATTAAACCTCTGCAACTTCTTGAAATAAGAAATCCAGGTAGCCTGTAGAAAGATTTGGTAAACATCTGGGTGTAGCAGCAACGCATCCAGATTTTCTAGCTCATATCTCATAGTCAATCCTCCCATGACGTCGTTTTAAAGTCTAACAATCACAAAGGAGGAGAAACTGGCACCTAAACTAGAGACACAACAAGTTCGAACGTGGATTCCATAAAGAACATTGTGTCTCAGTGAAAATAAGTGTGGTCGAAAGGTGGCAGAGGTGATTATAAAATGGGATTTTGATGTTATGTCGGCGTAGATTTTCTTCCCCCCCCCAACTAATCTGATTGGATCATGATGCAACGAATTTAGGAAAATTGGCAAATAAGAATTGAAGCATGCTTCCATATCTACATCACTTGGACACGTAGGATTAGTAATTGTACCTCATAACTTACCACACGAACCGATCTGTCGGAGTAACCGCATTATCCAACCGCCATGTGATCTGCGTGAAATAGCTGTAATGATGAGAGATGGCACTGGAACATGAGAAATAATGAGATGACAAGTGGAGCAGAGGTGGAGTCCTTTATTTGGTCGACCTGTCGGAAATCGACGGATGTGGAATTAGGAAATGATGAAGCATCCTTTTTGGTCAGAGAGAGTAGAAAAGATAGCAATGGAAGTGACAAAGAAACAATGTGTCAACATGGAAAAGTGGCAGAAATGCGAAAAAATGGGTGAAGCAACATATAAAATAGTAAAAAGGAATATAGCGGTAGGTGTATCGGCATGTATTTTGGACCGATGGTGGAATTAGGCATAGCAGCATATAAATCAGCCAAAAGAGTGTAACAACATGTAAAACAAAATAGTCGGTCAAATGGTGCAATAACATGTGAATCAACCAAAAGTGTGTAACAACATGTAACCTGACCAAACACAGAATTCCTTAGTTTTTAGGAAGTTTTTCAACTTCCAGAAACTAATCCTTCGACTCCTTCTACTTGAATCTAATTTTCTTTTCATCAATCCATTCACACACAAGTAACTGCCAAATACCCTTCTAGGCTGAATTTATTAAAAAAAACATAAAAATTTCTGGCAAAACCAGAAAAAATTCAAATTTACAGAGTTTATTTATATACAAGGTTTTATTGAAAAACATAAATTCCTAAGGTTTAGAAGGGGAAGGAGAAATATTCGTTCCTTATAAAAATTGGTAATTGGTATCAACTGTACATCTGGATTTAAATTTTGCCTTGGAAAGTGGACGCTGATATAGGCGCAAGCGATGACCATTTGCAAGTAACTGTGTATTGGATCCATCAATAGTGATCAACCTAACTATCCCATTGGGAAAAACAGTGTCTACCTTGTAAGGTCCTATCCATCGTGTATGAAACTTACCCTGAAATTCTTTAAAGCGTGAATCATACAACAGAGCCCAATCTCCCTCTTTGAACAATTTCTTCTTGATGACTTAGTCATGCCACTTTGTTCTCTGTTGTTGAATCACTGTGGTTTGATGAATAACATCCAAACGCTTCTCATCTAACTCGTTGAGCTGCTGCAGTCTGGCCTTCTGTGCCATAGTCAAATCGAGATTGACTGTTGATGCAGTTCTTAGGGTTTTTATTTCGAATTCAATAGGAAAAACAAGGCTCTTTCCATATACCAGCTCATAAGGAGAAAAACTAGTTGTGCTCCTCCAAGTAGTTCGATAATCCCATAGAGCTTCATGCAATTTGTCAGACCAATCCCTACGATGTGCTCTCACTGTATTAGTAAGAATAGCTTCTATGACTTTGTTGGTACTTTCCACCTGGCCATTACCTTGTGAATGGTATGGAGAAGTTGTTCTTTGCAAAACATGATATTTACTAAATAGGGCTTCAAACTTATGTGATGTGAAAGGGGGTCCCCCATCAGTTATTAATTCTTTGGGAACTCCAAACCTAACAAAGATATCTTCAAACAAGAATGCGAAGACAACTTATTTTGAGGCCCTGATGAGTGCTTTTGCCTCTACCCACTTGGTCATGTAATTTGTGCATACCAATATATAGACTTTCTAATTAGAAGGTGCGTTAATGGACCCTATAAAATCCATGGCCCATCTCTCAAAAGGCTCTAACAATACTTGTGGCTGGAGAGGCATCTCAACCCTATGATTTCGCTGACCCATGCATTGGCAACTGTCACGGGCTTGGACATACTTCTTTGCATCTTGAAATATTGTGGGCTAGAAATAGCCCATCCTCAAAATTTTATGCCCAATCCTTTTATCAACAAAATGACCTCCACAAGGGCCATCATGGCAATCTTTAAGCAGATCATAAACTTCATCATCCCTCACACATCTCCTGATTTCTTGATCTAGGCCTGTGTAGAAAAGGTATCCCTCTATCCAACTATATCGAACACTCTTCTGAATAACATTCCTTCTTTCTCTTGGAGATAGATGTGGAGGTACCTTCCCTGCAACYAAATAATTATCAATGTCTGCATACCAAGGTGAGTGAGTAGATACTGCAAACAAATGTTCATCTGGAAAGGAATSATCTATTGGTGAATTATCATCATTTATATGCAATCTTGAGAGAAAATCAGCAACCACATTTTCTTTTCCTRGTCTATCTACTATAGTGATGTCAAATTCTTAAAGTAATAACAACCATCTTGTTACTCAKGCATTAGTAATATGTTTATTCATCAAATATTTAATTTTTGTATGACCARTATGAATAAAAGTAGGATAACCAGTGATATAATGCCYGAATTTATTGATCGCATAAACTACTGCCAAGAATTCTCTTTCAGTAACTGTATAATTTAACTCAGCAGGAGCCATGTTCTTGCTGATATAGTAGATATCATAAGGATATTTGTACTCCTATTTCCCAAGTACTGCACCAATTTGGATGTTTGAGGCATCTGAAAAAATGTGAAAAGGCAGAGCCCAATTGGGCCCTCTCAAAATGGGAGTTATGGACAATTTTTGTTTCAGATATGCAAAATACAGTTCGCAATTGTCAGTCTAACGAAATTCAACATCTTTTGTTAATAGAAAAAACAAGGGAGAGGCAAGTTTGGATTTTTTTTTAATGAATCCCCTGTAATATCCAGCATGCCCTAAAAAAATTCTTACCTCTTTCTGAGTTGATGGGGTTGGAATGTCCAAAATTACCTAGATTTTGGCTGGGTCTACCTGAATTCCGGCATAAGAAATGAAGTTTCCCAGCACCACACCTTCGCTCATCATCATATGAAATTTTTATGTGCTTAGAGAAAGATGAGACTGTATACATCTTTTGAGCACTCTTTCCAAATTAGACAAAGCTTCATCGAAATCAGTACCATAAGGTGTAAATTCATCCATAAATATTTCCATAGAGTCATTCACCATATCAGAGAAAATACCAATCACAACTCTTTGAAAAGTGGCTAGTGCATTACACAAACCAAATGGGAGAACCTTGTAGGAAAATGTACCCCAAGGGTTGGTAAAGGTAGTCTTATCTTGGTCCCGTGGAGCAATTTTTATCTAGTTATATCCACTAAATCCATCTAAGAAATAGAAAGACTTTTTCCCAGATAGGTTGTATAGAGCTTGATCAATTAATGGAAGAGGGAAATGATCCTTCTGCGTGGCCTTATTCAGGGCTCTATAGTCCACACACACTCTCCATTTACCATTCTTTTTAGGTACGATAACAAACGATGAAACCCACTCGCTGTTTGATATAGGGTAGATGAATCCGACATTTAGAAGTTTCTGGAGTTCTTCCTTAACAATTTATTTAAGATTAGGGTTCATCCTCCTTTGGGGTTGGCAAATGGGTTGGCATTCTTCTTTGATGTATATATGGTGGGTGCATAGTTCAGAGGAAATTCCTTTCATATCCATTTAATACCAAGAAAATGCTTCCTTATGTTCAATCAATAACTTCATCAAAGGGTGAGTTTCAGCAGAAGATAAATCGGGATTGATGTTCAGGGTTTTTCTCGATTCGATTTCTACAACGATGATCTTAGAACTGACTTTAGGAAATAATTCAATTGTTTCAGCAAAAAAATTTTCAACATTTTTTGTCACAGCGCTTGCTTTTACAACTTAATTAACTTGATTTGCAGCCGTTTCAGAGAACATTTATGGGCTTATCCCTTCCTGAGCAATAGGCTCGAAGATTCTAATCAATCAGTGGTACGTGTTATGTGTAACAACAAAAGGGTCACTGATAAAGCTATTGATTAGTTCATCCTCTGTTTCATCTTTGAAACTCGGGGCTTTTCCTATGGTTAACACAGGCATAGAGCATTCATCCTCAATGTCCATCCATATAGAATTTCCAGGTTCCACACTAGGCGTAGCATGAGGATAAAGGGTAAGTTTCTTGGTATCATAACCATCAGAGATGGTCATTGAACCAGATATACAACCAATGAAAGCATCAACTGTAGCTAACCATGGTCTTCCTAGAATTAGAGGGTGACCCCCCAGACGGGTTTTGGGTTGCAATACGACAAAATCAATAGGATACTCTCATGAATGACCTGAAATAACTAGATCATCGATGAATCCTTCTGGTTTGATAGTAGAACGATCAACTAATTCCAAAATAGTAGGAGTATGTTGGACTTGCGTTAGTTGCAAAAATTGTGTAGTCTCTATTGGCATAATGTTAATTGTTGCCCCTAAATCAACTAACACATGGGGAGTAAATGTCTGTCCAATTTTGACAGTGACTATAGGGTTTCCTGGGTCGCCATATTTAATAGGTGGGGTTTTGCCTAACATTAGTTCAGACAATTCTCCCACTACATGCACTGTGAGGGGGTCCCTTGGTTTTCTTCTAGGTCTTTTGATACAGAGGTCTCTCACAGTCTTTTCATAAATAGGGACATACCTAATCGCTTGCAATAGTGGAATGTTAACATGCAAATTTTGCAATTCTCCTAAGAGATTGAAGGATGGTAATTCCACAGTTTTGGTAATTTCCAGTCTTTCAGGGAATGGGGGGTCTAGTAATTCTATAATATGTTGGTCAATTTCTTATGTATCAACAGATGGTCTTTCCCCTGATTCCTTGTCTGATTCTGAAGATGGAGCATCTTCAATTGTTGGCTCAACTATTCCTCCCGACCTTAAATTGATCTCATCACAAGGCATAATAGTAATAGACAGAGCTGGCACATTGTGTATATCAATATTCTGAACAGCCTTATTATTTGGATTTGGGTTAGGTTGCATAGGAATCTGAGGTCGCAAGGGAGGATTGTTTTGTGGGGCATTGGGAGGTAACTGCAGTTGTTGTTGCTGGTACTGGGGTTGTAACTGTTGTTGATAGGGGTTCGGTTGGTGATGGTTTTGATAAATAGGTTGTTGTTGAGGGCCTCTCCAATATGGGTTCCATTGCCCATGGTGATTTTTTTGTTGGGGCATAAGTAACCATGCATTAGGATCTTGATAAGGAGGGGGCATTCAATTGGCCATATTGAAGCTGGTTGTTCACATTATTCCAATAATTAAGTCCCATAGGAGAGAATTGAGGGTTTGTACCTTGACCTCGTGGTTGCCATTGTCTCCTCTGTGTAATTAGATAGGCAGCCTTTGCTTCCTCATTAGTCACCTTCATTGATGCTTTTACACCTGGTAAGGAGGGACATTTGTCAGTGGGATGATCCAATTCACAAATAAGACATACCTGAACACTGTTCAGTGGGCACTCCCTTTTTGGATGTTTGTCTTTGCATTTTGGACAGAAAATGGACAATGCCTTATCTGCTTCTGCTTGTTTCTATTTGATCTGCAGAGTATCAATTTGTGAAGCAAAAGATTTAATCATCTCTGTTTTGAAATCTTCTAACAGATTACCTATTTCTTCTCTTGTTGCCCCTCCATTGGTTGATTTATGTACCCTTGAAAAAGTGGTATCCTTGGTAGCTAGCTTATTGCTTGTAGATCCTCAAGAGAATCTCTTACAAAGATTTACAATGTCATCATAGGATTCCTTAGATATATCTCCCTTTCCCAACATATTCAACATATATAAACAATCATCTCTAACTCCTTTTAACAAAATAGTTTTCAGAATGTCCTTACTCACATCCGGATGTCCGAACCTTTGTAGATTATACTGGAGTTGCTCCATAAAATATTCAAGGGTCTCGTCCTCCTTTTGAGACATTTTGAACAATTCCTCTCTTCGTTCCCTCGTTCGACAGTAGTCTTGGTACTTTTTCAGGAAAAGCCGCCTCATTTGTCCCCATGTTGAAACATTCGCTCCTCCAAGGCTCATGAACCATCTTAATGCATTACCCTTCAATGTAGCTGGAAACAATTTAAGCTTATGCGCAGTGGTAGTGCAGTCATAGCTTCTACACAGAATATCAAATTCAAACAAAAACTCATCTGGATCCTCGGTATATAATCCATGAAAATTTAGCAGAGCTGAGAGAGGTATGTTTTTCATAGGAGCCATCCCTCATGTGGGAATATCAGAAATAGGAAAGACAAGGGTAGAGATAGTATTTTCATCATTTGTTTGATCTTCGTTGTTTGGTGCATTCTCATGGTGGAACTCTGCTTCATTATCCCCTTGATTTTCCATATGTGCTCTTTCTCTCCACTCAATATGGAAAGTGTGGCACTCTTCTTTAGTTACTATCTGTCCGTTGATATGATAAACCGCTTCTTCTGGATTTTCCCTGTTCCGAGCTACACTTCCTTGATCTTCAATATTCTCCAGTGTTGCTTGTTGATTTGTTAGTGAAAAATATTCAGCTTCAGCCCCTGATGAAAACTATGTGTCAAAATGGGGTAATTATGATGACTAAGGAATATGTCTTTTTGGAGGATTTGAAGGGCGAAAGATAGATCATGAAGAAGAATCTCCTCTAGATATAATCTCATCAACAAACGTTGGCCTTCCTAGTGCAGGCTTCCTTCCTCCACATCCTCTAGTACCTGTAGGGTTAGTATTTTGGGGGATATGTCCTCTTGTTCCTTGATTCATGCAGACTAATCATTCGTAAGAAAAAAAAACTAATGTGCTTACAAGAATCTCTAATTATCTTCCCCGACAATGACGCCAAAATGTTGGGCACTTTAATTGTCTAAATAAATAGATTATTATGGTGTTCAATATAAATTGTCAAACCCAAGGATGTTTTGTTATTGCAAGATAATTATGCACATTCTATGCTAGATTATGAAAGCAATACTAATCGAATTGCAGTAAAGTAAACTAAAGAAACAAAATTGAAAAGTTGAATACTTAACACAAGTTGCTGACACAACTGGAGTCTTTACAATATTGAAATCACACTTGAATAATTGAAAACCTGAATTGATGGGTGTATAAGAATCCCGGATTATCTATTTAATTTTCTACTTTACTCTTGCAGAAATAAGTTCTGTGCTAATTGCCGGAGGGAAACCTACTTAATTGCAGAAAGGGAATTCACACTTTTATTTTCTTTTGCTTGAAAAATGAGATTTAATCTAATACAAAAAAAAGGGAAAAAAAATCTCCAACAGTATTCAACAATTGACTCTAACTTCTCATGAGACTCACTGATGCACATTTAATAGGAAAGAATTGAACTGTAACAAAAAATGTATTCTTATAAATGCTAAACAGATAAATCATTCAAATCAAAGAAGTTAATCTAAAACATCAAAACATTAAAACATAGGGGAGTCTGTGAGGAAGGTGGGCCCTTTCCTTCTCACTGAATCCACTCAAAAATAAGCTACAATAGGTTAAAGAAACTTAATGCACTTCTTTATTGATTCACAAAAAGGGTTAAGATACAATATGCTCTTTCTTCACTCTCTGTTCCAAAACTATATTTCGGTACCAATGATTACAAAATCTTTGCTATTTAAAGATAGAGTGATTTTGTTGAAACAAAATCAGAACAACCTTGAGAATCAGAGATTCTCAAGCTGTTTGTATGATACACATGATCTATTATCATTACAAAATCTATTGAAATGATCTTGATCACCAGCATGAGTCAAAACATGTAACAAACTTGAGGATTGGTCTTCAGGGTTCGGATTAGCATGATATACCAACTTCCAAAATTGGTGGATATTTGTTGCAGCAGGTGTAACATCTTTCAGAACAGGTGCACAGTTGTTGTAGTCGTGTAACAACATGCAGAGTTGGTGCACAACTGTAACAACCGATGTAACAACAACGATCTTTCTTTAAGACTTTGTTATTCTACACATTTTAATCATTAGTTGAACATTCATGGGTAAAATATGAGAAACACTACCAATCAAACATGTTAAGTGAATAAAATATAGAAGCAAGATCAATGATTCATACCTTAGGAAAAAGGGTCTTTAGAAAACATTTAGTAGGAATTTAGCATAGAAATGGTAGGGCTGAATGAGCAAAAGATATAGTGAAAAAAGGACAGTTCTAGGTCCTAACACAAGTTGGAACCCTCGGGAAAGAAGGGAATATTTGTGGGATACTGTGAAGTCTCCAAGGCCTTCAGAATTTATATACTAGGTCACCATCACATTGAGATCAATAGGGATGTGACCTTTGATGAAGATGCAATGCTCAATAAATTAAGAAGATGCCAGCTTGAAGAAGTATATGAAGAGGAACCTGTAGCTCCCAGAGTTACAAAATCAATGAGGGAGGTTCCCAGAGCTGCAAAACCAGTGAGGGAAGTCGTAACTTCTCCTGATGAGGAAATTCTAGAAGATCATGATATAGTAGAATTTCAAGAACCTCCTCAAATGACGATCTCCCATAAGAGAAAGCTTGCTTGGACTGGGGAGCTTATTCAATATGGAGAGAAKTATGGTGTTCCCGAAAGAACCACGAGACAGGTGAAGAGACCTAAGCCATTCTCCAGTTATATGGCTTTGATGTGTGATCTCCTAGAGAAGGAGCCTACCTGCTTCGAAGAAGCCATTCAAAATAAAGAATGGGCAGATGCCAGGCCAGAAGAATACCAATCCATAATAAAGAATGATGTTTTGGAAATAGTTCCCAGACCGAAGAGCAAGGATGTGGTTTCTTCCCAATGGATATTCAAAATAAAACATGCTGCTGATGGAAGTATTGAGAAGTATAAAGCAAGATTTTTCGCTCGTGGCTTTTTTCAAAAGAAAGGCATTAACTATGAAGAGACATTTGCTCCTGCAGCTAGATACACCTCGATTAGAACCATCATAGCCCTTGCAGCTAATATGAAGTGGAAGTTGCACTATATGGACATAAAGATAACTTTCCTAAATGGTGTTATCGAAGAAGAAGTGTATATAGAACAACCTCAAGGATTTGAAGTTGAAGACATGAAGACTCGTGTCTGCAAATTGAAGAAGGCTCTGTATGGGTTGAAGAAAGATCCTAGAGCTTGGTATGGCAGGATAGACAATTTTCTGATGAGCTTGGGCTTTACCAAGAGTAAAGTTGATTCTAACCTCTACTTCAAAGTTATGAACGATGAGTCGGTGATATTGTTGCTATATGTGGATGACTTATTCTTAACTAGAGAAGAAAAAATCATCACCAAATGTAAGAAGAAGCTCGCTTCATAATTTTAGATGAAAGACCTTGGCCTATTGCATTATTTCTTAGGTCTTGAAGTATGGCAAGGCCTAGAGAGAATCTTCCTTAACCAAGGGAAGTATGCAGTCGAAATCTTGAAGAGATTTGACATGTTAGAGTGCAAGTCCGTGAATACACCCATGGAAATGAAGATGAAGCTATTGGTCGACACTTCGTTAGAATTGATTGATGCCACATTGTATAGACAGATAATTGTATTGTTGATGTACCTGATGAACACCAGACCAGATATCTATTTTTCCGTGAACACCTTGAGTCAATTTCTGGTAGAACCCAAACATATTCACCTAGTTGCTGCAAAAAAATGTGATGAGGTACTTTAAGGGTACATTAGATTGTGGTCTCAGCTATGATGGAGATCGTGATTTCACATTGAGTGGGTACACTGATTCAGATTGGGATGGAAGTGTCTCTGACAGGAAGAGCACTTCAGGATGTTGTTTCAGTTGGGGATCAACCATGATCTCATGGTAGAGTAGGAAGCAATCCAACATTGCTCTCAGTACAACGGAAGCAGAATACATTGTTGTGTGTTCTGCCAGCTGTGAAGATATATGGCTTTGTAAGTTATCGACTGGTCTATTCGACCTAGAGATGGAAGCAACCATGATCCTATGTGACAACCAGAGCTACATAAAGATGATAGATAATCATGTATTTCATGACAAGTCGAAGCACATAGAGATCCGATATCATTACATCTGTGACATGGTGCAAAGAGGAGCCATAAATCTCCAATATGTTAGCACGGATGAAAAGGTTGTCGATGTGTTGACCAAGCCTCTATATCATGTAAAGTTTGAGCACTTTTGAGATAAGCTTGGTATAGTTCGAAAGGACCTCCCTCGAAAGGGGGAGTAGTGTTTTGTTGAGATATGCCAGCCTAGTACTGTGCTTCCAGCTTAATTGTTGTGACGTAAAGCTAGTCTAGTACTGTGTTTCTAGCTTAATTGTTGTGTTGAGATATGCCAACCTAGTACTGTGCTTCCATCTTAATTGTTGTGACGTAAATCCAATCTAGTACTATGTTTCTAGCTTAATTGTTGTGTTGAGATATGCCAGCCTAGTACTATGTTTCCAACTTAATTGTTGTGTTGAGATATGCCAGCCTAATACTGTTCTTCCAAGCTTAATTGTTGTGATGTAAAGCCAGTCTAGTAATGTGTTTCCAACTTAAATGTTGTGTTGAGATATGTCGGCCTAGTACTGTGCTTCTGGCTTAATTACTGTGACGTAAATCCAATCTACTATTGTGTTTCCAGCTTAATTGTTGTGTTGTGATTCCAACTTAATTGCTGTGTAGTGTGCCAACCTTGTGTTGTGATGATGAGCCAACCTCGTACTGTGATGATGTGACCAACCTCGTGCTGTGATGATGATTTATTAGTTTTATACTAATCCATATTGATGCAGATGATGATTTCATTCCATTGAGAATGATGATGTTGCCGATGAGAAAAACTTCCGATGATTTATAGATACATCAGTCAGTGTTCCAAGATGGTATTGATGATGTTGTCCTCTCTCTCTCTCTCCTGTTGTTGTTGTAGAATACCCTTCTTGTTAAGGGGGAGTGTTGAAATAATGTAAATGCAAAGTGTATTCTAATTATTATTGTTGTATTATTCATTAGATCAATCCCCTATTGTGGATTGATCATGTCGGCTATTGTAAAAGANTTATATGCCAACATTGCTAGTGAGCCCACCATAATGAAATCTTTCAGGGAAATGTTACACATTATTCCCATAATTTTTTGAACTTAAAGTAAATTTCACGACTCTCTATATTTTCTGCTTATCAGCTAGGAAAGACTAGCAGAGATTTGGGCTTCGACCAATGTGTTTCCATTTGTTATGCCCGCACACCAACCTCCCAATTTTCTTGTCTTAGATTCTATCCAAGACAATAAATTGAGCCCCTCTTCATTTCTTCCAACTAGAACCCTCACACTCTCTCCCTCTTGCAAATGGCTATGCCCAAGTTCTCCTCACCCTAACTTGCCTTATCATTTCCAGTTCCTCTTCAGATCACTTCTACCCAATGATCCGCACTTCAACGAGTCCCTTCTTCTTATGACGACACATAGCGTATTGACGCACATATCGTGTCTTCCACCTCCACATTGGTGTGCCAATGATTCCTTCACTAATACATAAGCCACCTCCCTTTGAACTTGGCTAACGCGTCAACGCACCTCCACTAAAATTTACGAACACATGTCTTCCTCTCCTATGAAGTACGTGTGATCAATGCCAACACATCGATAATGTTCGTACGTTCATCATCATCATGTGCACTCCTTCCACCCAATGAATTTCTTCAACTTGTTTCAATTCATCACATAACAGTGACTCTCCCTCCATTTTGCTTTGTTACAATGCTTATTGATGAGGTTCATCTCTCCATCCCCGATGCACTACCCGTTGACAAGTTTCCCTCTCCTGTCTCCAATGCGTCAGTGAAAGGATGTCAACCCATCATAACCATCGAGTGATTGATGGCAATATTCTCCCTCTCACCAACGTTGATCAGGTCAGCGTAGCCCACTTTTGTCTTGAGTCCTATCTTTTTCCCCTCCTAGCTCAGATCCCTTCTTGTTCGGCTCATCAATCAATATCCTTACGTTTCCAATGACTAAACTCTCCATGCCTATCTAAAAATTTAGTCAATAATGTCCTATCTCATATAATTCACTTCAGATCACAATCGTAATCAAGTTTGTAGTGTTCCCCAGTGGCTTTCTTCGGGCACATGGTACTAGCTTGATTGTATTGCATTTCTTGACATTATGACTGAATATTCATTGTGGATGTCTTTCCTAGCATCAAATGGGTTAATCACAACACCTATTGATATTGAACTGGCTATGAAGTACACTTCTGGAGAAATTTGTTCCTTTTAGCTCCCAAACAGTACAAGCACATTAGACGCCAGTCAAATATTTTGGCGGATTTATAAATTTATGAAATTGACACATAACCTCAATATTAATGGATAAATCAATAGCATGTACATCACAAATGAGCCAACAATTGAAAAAATCTAATTTGGGAAAAGTAACAGAAAAAACGAGATATGAACTTTCATTAGAAAACATCTTTGGGCACAATTTTTCGACATCCTTCAAAGTGAATTTTTCACCCCTGAAATAGGTTAATTGTATGATTTTTTCCATTACGATTCCAACAAAACTGATGGAATCGAATTACGAGGCCCAAAAGTTACAAAACGATCACCAAGGATTTCTAGACTAGTCAGCCTCGACATCCATGACATCAATAGAATACTTGAATGACCTAACTAGTTGTCTTGCTAAAAGTGTCTCTCCGTTCTATCTGCATCACAAAAAAAGTACCTGAATTCGACGATGTATGAGTAAGTTATGAGTTTTTTTAAGGTCAAGTTGGGTAATGGTAACAACTCTTTCAACTAGGTTACTAGTTAACACCACCCATACACAAAGGTCTCATTTTTTAATGGTAATTTTTTTAGTGTAAAACTATTTAATTAAAAGCATATTTTAATTGTAATTTATTTCAATTAAAAGAAACATTTAAGTTTAAATTCATTTGGGATTAAAATAAATTAAATTAAATGTCTTTCAAAGTTTATATTTGAACACTAAAATAGATGGGGGATGGGAAAATTCTGTTGTTTTAAAGCTCACGTGGAGGGGAGGGCCCATGGCCCACGTTCTCCCTCCACGTTCCCCATTTACCAAACCAATGTACTCCCTCTAAAAAAAAATTAAACCTCTAAGTCCTCCGAACACACTCGGTGTACATTGTTTTAACTCCATTGAGAATTCAGTGTACTAAGTCCTCCAAACACACTCAATGCAATTTCTTTTAACTCCATCAATATATGCGAGAGACTTAGTACTAACTGTGTTGATGTACGCGAAGAACTTACACTTATGAGCATTGATTTCAAAATGATGAATTTACAATTGTTTTGTGTTGCATTAGTCTTGGGTTCACATTTGAATTGAGGGAGGGGGCATGACCCACGACCCCTCCCATCTCTAAAACTTGTGCCATGGAATGTGGGGAAAAGGTGTGTGGCATGCCACCCCCTTTCCCCCTTTCATTTATTTAAACCCTCCATTTAATTAAAAGTTAGCATATGTTAAATAAGTGTGAGGAAAGGGTAGGGCTTATGATTCCCCCTTATTTTTAATCATTTTTTTTATAGTAATGCCTAAGTGTGAAAGGTGAAGTATAGTGGTGCGGGGGGCACCCTCATATTAATGTTTTTTAATTATTTTGAAATTTCCCACCTCTCATGAACTTATTTAAAATCACATTTAAACCAAGTTATATCAGGTGAAACCAAGTTCAGTGAGTCCAAAATGCATACATATCGATGATACAAAGACATAGACTAGGATTCAAATTTGCAACATCTTCTTTCCCAGAGAGCATAAATGAGTGTGCGTCAACACTATCATTTGATGTTTCATAACTCAGCTTCCATCCTTCACCCGACGAGGTTCATGACTTGGCCTCCGATGGAAATCAGAGGAGTTCCCATCAACTCCTTCGATGTGGATCGTAGGATTTCCCATCAACTCCTCTGATGTGCATCAAAGGTGTTACCAACAACTTCTTCGATGCAAATCAGAGGAGTTGACATCAACTCCTCCGATGGAAAGTCATAGGATTTAGTTTCAACTCCTCCAATGGCAAATCAGAGGAGTTAATGTTAACTCCTCCAAAACCTAAAAAATGGATTTCGTAAAATGGTTGTAACGTTTGACTCATGTGTCTTTTTTGTGCATTATTTATACTGTTGGAAATATATTTATGAGATATACAACATTCTAGTTATAAGTTTTAATAAATTCCTAACATATGGCCTTCCTTTTTCAAGAGAAAAAATTTGGAACCTTGTTGGAAGCCCCGGAGAACGCAATGCCTCAATTATTAGCAGAAGAACCATGGATTGAATCCATGGAAGTTTACTTGATATTTCAATCATTTAATGTCTCAGCTATTTTCATTCAGATGATTATTCTTCATAGTTTATTTGGAGTTACTATATTCTATTGTATGTTGAATGGTTTCAGGTACTAAGCGAAGGAAGGTCATGCTCAACATCATCGCGATGAAATCTACAACCAAAGATAATGAAGGAGAAACAATGACAGATGTAACAATGATAATGTAAGGTAGCTAGAGAGGTAGTGGGGGGGCCCAGAGGGCCCATAGTGATAATAGTGGAGGTCATTCAATGTAAGGTGGACTAGGTTCACTATATTATTAAATAAGGCCCACTATGGTATTTAGATATAATAAATGGGTAATTAGATATAATAAATGTAAGAGGACTTCTTAGAAGGTTCTACTTCTAGAAGATTCCTCCTCTAGAATATTCTTAGGTGATAGTAGCACTATATAAAGGGGTTCAAGCAATGTAATAAGATATGAAGAGAATTATTGTATTGTGAGTTGTATCTCAATAGGAGGATGTCCCCTCGAAGAGGCAAGTGAACAGGAGAGGATCCCTTCCATAATAGGATCCATTATATGGTGTTGTCCTACCTCAAGGGTTTGGTAATAATAATGTGTGGTTTCTTCTATATTGTTTTGTAGATCTATTGTGTATTCGATATTTTTGGTGATTATATTTGTATATCTATTTAGGTTCTTAACAATTGGTATCAGAGCACCTTCCTTGGTAGACATTGTGGGCAAATATTTTTTATTTTTGCAGATTTTTTTTTTCGGAGAAGAAAAAGTGGGCCGCGACATTCCAGAAATTTTCAGTATATTTCTATGAAAAATTTGCAGAAACATGTTGTGGATCTAATTTCCTCTCAGAAAAACACCCAAATTGGAAAAAAAAATCGTCCAAAACGGAGTCCGGAAAGTCAAGATGTTGAAGTTTTAAAATCTATAATTTTCAGGGTTTTTTTTCGCGGATGGCGGCACGATTTTTTTGTTTTATTTCTGTAGAATTTGAAGGCCAAATTTGCCCAAATAAATTACAAATCTGAGTTCCTCTCACAATTTCACCTAATTTCAAAAAAAAAATCAGCCGAAACGGAGTCCGGAAAGTGAAGTTATGAGGATTTTAAATTCAACAATTTTTCAGGGTTTTTTCCGGAAAACGCCGCGGTTTTTTGCAGTAACTTATTGTTCTATTTTTTGGTTTTTTTCATGATGGATGTAGGACCGAAGAGTTCATAGGGTGCTCAGATGACTATTTCCTCTCAAACCCTCAAGGGAATTCTTGAAGCATTCAAATCCAAATTGTATGACAAATTGGATGCTAGATTGCATGACCTTGCAAATGGCCTCAATGATAGTTTCCGTAGTATTCAAGATTCATTGGATAAAATGCAATATATATTTCTTATGGTAGACATAAATGATGAATATAATCAAAAAATATATGCTTGGTATGATTTTGAGGCCGATTGTGATGATTGGTATATGGATAGTTGTCATTTCTGGGATGTCAACCACTTTCATATTTTATTTGATGACTCTAATCCACCTTCTGTAGACAACATCAATGTGACAAATTGAGATCTAATGATTATTACCAGTGTCGATCCTGCATATTCTACAGTGGTATTATTCCTTCCAGATTATGCTACGACCCTTTTCCACTATGTGGATAGATATACTTATTTGGATCCACGTGATAGGTGTCAATCTTTGGAGTATCATGGAGCTATTCTCAGCCATAAGATTCTCATTTTTAAAAATGTAACGCCCATCAAATTGAAACCCAAGAAACATTATTATTTATTTATAAGAATGAAACAATAGACTCTCATTTCAAAAATACATATAATGATACAAAAAGCAATGCACAAATAAAAGAGTTACCGTTCACCGGAAGCCGTCGATTTGTCGATTGAAGTTTGACACCCAAAATGTTGAGTTTCAACTGTGCCGACTTTGCCACAATTTCATAAGTCTTCTCCAAGCTTGTGAATCCACTGAAGGACTCAAAAGATGCCTCCCTGCCAATGCAACAAGTACTCTTCTTCCCCTTTGCCCCTCGAGATGTAGCAGGGCTATACAAAACCAACCAAAAATCTAGTTGTGAAGTGCCCACTCGCAAGTGAGAGGATCCCACCTCTTAGCACACTTCACAGTGCAACTCGTAATAAAAAATCTCAAAGCTCACCAATCATTACAATCGTCATCCAACCATAGGATAGATCCCCTCAACCTTCTCCTCCCTTTATTTTATATGCAAAAATCCTTTTGACACACAATCCCTCATGCATCAATATATAATTTAATAAATAACTTAAGTGTAATATTCATCTATCCACATGTCACTCTCATGCAAGTTTCACCTAAAATTACCCCATTTTATTTTGATTTAAAAATCATTTTTTCCTCACCCAATTTTGTTTTCCCTAATATTTCTCCTAGTTGTCCCCTAGATATCCTCCACTAATCAAGATGAGATATTTTAGTATATTGAACTAATATGGAACTCCTATTAACTCTAGAACCAACCATTTATTAGTTAATTACTCAATGAGTTAGGACTTTTCCTAATTAATCCCCTTATATAAATATTTCTTTTAATACTATCATGCACATCTTTAGTTCCCTTCCAATTTGTTTGTTCTTATTTATTTAATTATGTTTTTCTTGAGTCTAATCTCCCAATTACCCATGGATTCTTAAATAATTTAATTGTTCTTTAACATCTAGCCCGTTCCCGTAAAGTCGTTTTTTTTTCAAAGTTTTCTAGCATGACTCTATCATCTACTTTGTTATTTTTCTTTGGTTAACTTACATGTTTCACCGTATTTTATAATTTAATTGAAACACAGGCTAAGGGATCCATGAACGTCGTTCCATTCAATATGTATGGATGTACTCCAAGGGTGCCATGCGCCATGCCCTTCAAGCACTTTTGACCAAACAAAGGCTAAGGGTGCCATGAACATCGTGCCCTTCAAGATGTACATATGTACTCCAAGGGTGCCATGTGTCGTGCCCTTCAAGCTCTTTTGACCTTGAAATAAAGGCTAATGGTGCCATAAACATTATGCCCTTGAGGATGTATTTGTGTAGTCCAAGGGTGTCATGTGTCATGTCCCTCAAGTGCTTTTAACCTTGAAAATTGTGATAATTCACAGAGGTCTTATTACTCTTGTAGTTGTTCTTATCATGAGACTACTTGATGATGAGGAATAAGGCCTCTTCCTTACTGCACACCCTCAATATACCTCGTGAGTGATTGAGACACAGTCTACCCTCACGACATTGTGCAACTCTCTAAGCAAGAGTGTCCCTCACTCTTCAACTTTGGCCATGGCGAGAGTGCTAGTGAGTGGAATCAAAGACATTGTTCCACCCTTCCCTTTATGTTTGTATGTTTTGTATAGCCCCGCTACTCCTTTTGTGAGTCGGATCAGAAAGCATGATCCTTGTGCCTACATCCACTACACAAGTATTTATTAGTAATGTCCATAACCAATTTAAATCATTTATAAAAAAATCCATCCATACATTTACTCCCTGACTCAGTCTGAAGTCCCAGGGTCTTTGTTGACGATACCCGTGTCAACTAATCATTGAGCTTCATGTACACTCACGAAATTATACTGGAATAGGATAATACTATGATCATGTATTCCTATTGGGATGGTTGATAACTCTCTGGTTGATAACTTTCTATCATCTTTTGATCATTACCTAAGGTTCTTATGTCACTTACATATTTTTATTATTCATTCAAGGACTTTTATACCCAATATCATGCAAATACTAGGTCATCATTATCTAAGTTAATATCATTCACTTTTGGAAATATTGGCTTGTCTATTCCAAATACATAACTCGTCATAGGCATACCGACTTCTTACTCCTTATGCTAGGTTTTCTTTTCAGTCTCTAAGACTCAATCTATCACATGATCTATTTACTTTATCTTTTAAGATCTAGAAACCAAGAAGTAATGGGTAGTTGTTATACTTTGAACACCCAAAACTTTAAAAATTTCCTTATCTATCACATACCATCATTTACCAATTACAAGTGTTCTAGTTCACAACTTCTCATCACTTTTAAAATTATATGAGTCATCACTATGACCCTTAGCAACCATTCTTAGTCATCATTCATGTTGCTCATTCCACTCATCAATATCCTTGAGATATCTTGCCACTTGAGAGAGTGACATCCCTTCACTATCATTTCATAAAATTTCCCTAGGATTTATTATAGTTAACCTAACCCTACAATGCTATACATTAGTTATACACTTCCAGGGCCTTATAAGTTTTAATTAATGGCTCTAATCCTAACAATTCCCTACTCCTGTGATTCAAATTTAGCATCTTTATCACTATCACTAGTATTTTACCTCCTTTATGTTTCTATCATTGTTATCCACATTTTTGGTTATCGAGATGATAATATGATTATGTCATGATAATAGAAGATCAAACTCTTCATTAAGAACTTTTTCCTGAAGAAGGTTACACTTGTCATTTTCTCANTGAAAAACAACGAGAAAAATTGAAAAAATAAACTTATAAATATGAGGTTATGGCTGAAAAAGCCGAGAAGTAACTTGGTTGAAAAGGAAGGCATAAGTAGTTTCTTTATTTATTTGCGATCAACCATCAATCCATCCATCCATTCTTGTTTATTTTTCAAACCCTCTTTGGCTCTGTGTTCCCCTTTTCTACTTGGAAGTAGAATCGCAAGGCAATACGACAAATGTTTCAATAGAAGGCGATCACATGGAGAATGGAAAGGTTTCGGATCTTAAGAACTTTGAAGACGATGGCCGCATCAAACGCAAATGTATTATTGCTAATAAATTTGTTTGATTAAGAAGATTGAACTACAAATGTTGTTTGTGAACCAGTCTACAGTTGTTTGTACTTGGTCTCGGCTTTGCAAGTCACCCATTGTGGGCTCCTCTTTTGTGGTTGGCCCTAGGTCTCCACTTTCAAAGCAATGCCCTTGGGCTCTCTCTCCATGGCGCTTTGTCACTGTGTATGGTGAGACGAAAACAGTGCAAGGGCCTACAGGCTTGGCACTATTATCGTGAGCTAGTGCTTGCCGATGCGTAGTGCACTTTGACACATCCCTAGTGGGTTCCCTTGTGGTTTGGCGCAAAGTATCGGGTTATGACTTGTGATGTGTTAGTAGTTGGTGCTTGATAGCTCGACATTTAGATTGAATACTTGGAGTTTGGGGCCAATATTTTACTTATAAATATATATATATACACACTGTAAATACCTATTTATTTTTTTTGTATTCAAGTCACATTTATACTATTCTATATATATATATATATAATGTGTTAAAAGAAAGTGTTAAAATTGATTTATCACTTTCAAATTGTATAATATTATACTGCTTCATTTTCAATGTGCATATTGTTTATATGTATATAGATCTGTTTATATATAATTAAAAATAATTGTGTTCTTGATTTGCAGGTTAAGTGAAGCTGGAGCTGGAGCTTGGCCCTAGGCCCATATTTACAAGTTTTCCCTAAATATATTATTTATACTTCTAGTTATTTATGTTTATATCACCCTTTTCAAGGATTTTATCTGTATAGGGCAACAATTTTAAAGTCTTAGGTGGCTTTCAGACATGTTTTCAGGGTTGTTTGATTGACACAAAACATAGCTTTCACTCATGAGTCAAGAGGATGGCTGGGTAGGTAGGCCCTTGGCTCCAGATTTTAAAACCAGGGCTCTGATACCATGTGTAAGGTCTCTTCCAACATAGCCTCATAAAACATAAATTTAGATAGAAAAATGTTATCCTAACATCTTTACAATTCCTTATTCAACATATAACCATTCAT
>JZKD02S1958607.1:24650-39092 GCA_000966675.3 Picea glauca
TTTTCATTTTAGGATCTTGGAATACTACTTCGAAAATTTTGCATTTACAAAGATTTAAAATCCATTTTTCAATTGTAGAACTTAGTTTGCATTTGCACGAATGCTCTAAAGTTTCTTCTATTTTGTCTCTTGTAAACACCATAAGTTGCACGTATGTACCCTTTTGAGTAAATCAAGCCAATTAAAATCAATGATTAACACTTAAAATCAATTAGACTTTTTGTTTGTAGGGTTCACCAAGTAGTCTAGGCTCTAGGGCCTTGAAATAGGTGTGGACAGGAAACTCTTCAAGTCTACTTAGACAAACATAAGAGTCTATGATAGGGAGTGCCAGAGTCTAGTTTCATAAGAGTAAGTAGGGACCCCTCTATAACACATGGACTAAAGACGAGGTCGTGTAAGGAAAGGTAGAGGAGATAACCCTTCCAAAACTAGACTGAGCATAGTGGGGATCATATATTGAGGGTCCTTATTTGGAAATACGCTAATCGCATTTGACTACAAAGCCTCGTGGACCTTGAATCCATTCTAGATCCTCATTTTTCTTCCAGACCATTTACCTTTGGTACCCATGAAAGGCTTCGAACTTTGTTATCCTACTCATTACGATCAACCCGACTATCGACTATACCCGCCTGGTGACTGACCACGACATGGCAACCTAATTTCCTATTTTTAGGGACTTACAAGGGTGACTATGGGGGTATACTATGATAGCTATGGAAGACATTGTATCGCACTTTGTAGAGTATACCCGGGGGGTGTTTCTGTGATCGAGTTAAACTTGCACTGTTAAGTTTCTCTAATGTCGATTGGTGTAATTTTTCTTCCTGCCAATCAATTGTTTGTTTGATTTTTCATTAGGAACTTTTAGTGTGTTCTTTGTGTTTCACACTAGCTCAACCTTAGAGTTTCAGTTGATCATTTCACAAGGTGGAAGATCAACAACTTCATCATTCGCGTAGGATTCAGGGCCCACCACCAGTTACTTTGGAGCCACCTCTTCCACTGCTAAGGCACATGATAGATCAAGAGGGTTCATTTGAAGTGATTGAGCCACATGGAACTGTACCCGATCCAACTCCTAGAGAATAATTTTTTGCATCGGAGGGGTCCATCCTTTCTAACCTCAAAGTTTAAGGCTTCAGGCCTGCAAACCCTCTGATCACTAACTTATTGGTGTTGCTTATTATTCAGATAGTCCCTCCTGATGTGACCTCACCTGAAAATCAGTTTGTTAGACAAGCGTTGATGGAAGAAACTAGTGCTACTTCCTCTCGGAGTCCTCATAATCCCATCTTGGCTGTCACAGGAGGGGGTGTTGTGCCTCCTCCCCCACCTCCGCCTGTAAAGACTATGGCTATCTAGACACCCGCTACTTCGAGTAGTGTCACAATCCCTTTGACAACTCTGACAACTGTTACCTCTATCCAGAATGTGTCTGGCACTCCCTTTTCATATGGGATTTCAGGTTTCAACTCTAGTTTGGTCCTAACCTACTCTACTCTATAGACTGTTGGTCTGGAGGAAGGGAGCTCTAATGCTCCCTTGCAAGGATCTATTGCAGGCACCACTTCCCCATTCAACGCTATCCCTTATGGTGGGAGCCACATCCCTCCTCCACCCCCTTTTCTCAGAGGCGCTTTCCAACAGTCGATCAAGATTAACACCAACTCTAATTTGTTCAGTGGGGGGATTCATGGACCCCAATCCTACATGACTCTGGTGGGGTCTATGCCTTTTTCTTTGTTTGATGTGTTTGGAAATAACACCTTCTCATCGTCTGCTTTCTTAGCAGGGGGCAACCCCTTTTTTGGTCAACCAAACCCTATGCATGTACATGTAGATGCGTCATCCATACATTGGGCGTTGTACTATCCCAACCAGGGGAGGGAGACATAAATCACCCAATTGGTTTTGCAAGCAAGATGTTGTCCATAGAAGAGAATAATTATACTACCATGGAACAAGAAGGATTGGCAATGGTCTATGCACTCCAGAATTTCATAAATTATTTATTCATGTCTCACTCTAAGATGCATACAAACCATTCTGCATTAAAATACTTGGTGAACAAGCCAATGTTGGGGGGAGAATATGGATATGGACACTATTGTTTCAGAAATATGATTTTGAGGTTGCAGTCAAACCAGGGAAGCTGAATGTAGGGCCAGATCATTTATCGTGCATACTATCTAGAGAAGATGCAAGAAATTTAGATGAAAGCTTCCCAGATGCACATATATTTGCAGTAAAGATGGTGGATGATTACTTCTCGGACATCGTGCATTTTCTTAGTACATGTATGTCTCCATCATACATGACGGTTATGCAGAAGAAAAAAATGATAGTGAAAGAAGAATATTATTAGTTGATTGTAGGGAATTTATACAAGTTGGGTGTAGATGGAATATTGAGATGATGTGTGTTGGAACACGAAAGACAGATGATACTTGAAGAAGTGCATGGTAGGATTGTAGGAGGACATTATGCAGGGAGAGAAATTTCACAGAATATTCTATGTGCAGGGATTTGGTGGCACACACTTCACAAAGACGCAATGGAATAATGTCAATCATGCGATGTATGTCAAAGAGTGGGAAATTCACCTATGAGGGATGAAATTCCTTTGAATCCATAGGTTATGCTGCAAGCATTTGAGAAATGGGTCATATAATTTGTGGGGATAATCAATCCACAAGAAAGAAGATTGGGGGAAAGGTACATAATCACTACGATGGATTACTTGACAAGATGGGAAGAAGCAACCCCAATTACAAACTGCACTGCGAGGACTGTTGTGAGATTTTTGTTTGAGAATATAGTCACACGATTTGGATGTCCATGCATCTTAATCAGTGATCAAGGAACACACTTTCTGAATAAGAAAATTGCAGCATTGATTGAGGAGTTTCAACTTCATCATCAGAAGAGTACACTGTATCATCCTCAAGCCAATGGGACAGTGGAAGCTTTCAATAAAATCTTGGATAATTTTTTAACCAAGATTTACAACATAGGGAGTGATGATTGGGACTTAAGATTTTTTGCATTATTATGGGCCTACAGGACAACAAGCAAAAACTTGACAGGACAGACATTGTTCAGGTTGCTCTATGGAAAAGAAGCAGTGATGCAAATGGAATTTATTCTATCTAGCCTACGCATTGCAAAAATCACTGATATTTCAGACTCTGGCGCAGCAGAGGAGAGACTATCACAGTTAGTACAACTTGAAGAAGATCAAATTGTTGTCGATTTCCATCAACAAGTTTAGAAGGCAAGAGAGAAGGCATGGCATGATTGACACATTAAACAAAAAGTGTTTCAAGTGAGAGATTTGGTATTTCTCTATGAAAGAAAGTTCATGCACCATCTAGGAAAGTTTAGAATACATTGGTTAGGACCCTATGTAATTCAGGATGTAACAGAGAAAGGTGTTGCGTAGTTAAAAACCCTGAATGGAGAAGTCCTTGGAGGAATGGTGAATGGAAGTTAGTTGAAACTCTATAGAGATGGTCGATAGTTTGCGTAGTAATCCAGGTTTCACTAGAACACATGTATCATAGTAAATGTACTATAGTAGGAAGATAAAACACATAAAAACATATAAAAAGTAGAAAAAGGAAGAAAAATGAATGAAAAGTAGATATAGGAAAATGAACAAGATTATAGAGTACTAAGGCATAAGCACTTGCACAGAAGGAATGAATATCATGCATCGAGAGGGATCCAACAGAAGAAGGAATTTGAAAGCCAAGTGGAATAGGAAATGAAAGACAAAAATGAGGTCAAGGAAAAGGACGAATCTCAAAGTATATGCAGAAAACACAAGCAGTCATCTAGAAATTATACAAGGACATTCTGGAAGTCCCAATAGTAGTAGAAGCTACTATGGAAGAAAAAGTATTGAATATTGGTGAAGCATCAAAGGATTTTGAACCGATATAGAGGACCTATAATTGCATAGTGCACCAGACGCACCACCAGAAGTCTGCGAAGGAAGAAATAGAATGGCGATGGAAATGGTCGCTAACATAAAAAAGATAGAAAAAGAGTGTGCCAAAATCTGTGAGAAGAGAGCATAGATCTGGAAAAACTTAGTGGAAGATCCCAAGATAAAGTTTGTGGAGGCCAAATTAAGAGAAGCACCAAAAAAGGCCCAACAAGATTCAGAGAAAATAACTACACTTCCACCAGTTGAACATATGACATCAATTTTTGCACAAAGACAATCATATGTGGAAGTGGATAAAATGAGGGATCATTATAATATTTTAAGGTACTAGATATATTATAATATACAAAAACATAAATATTACAGAGAATAACAACAAAACAACACAATAGATGAAACCACAACACTAGAATAATACCTTTACTGATAGAAATATCACTTGCCTCTTCGAGGGGGAAACCTTCAACAGAGAAAAAATCTATTACAATAATTATCAACACAAAACTTCTCATACCCTCGACTCCTATTTATACTAAATATGTCTACCAAAAGAACATTATAGAGGAAGATCTTATAGAAGCAAAATATTCTATTAGGTCTTCTTACATTTGACTTATTCTTCCTTATTAATAGGCCTTATTAATATTGGTCTTTATTACATGGAAAATATATTATTCTACCTACATGAGGTCTTAGGGAGATTAGGTCCCTAAAATTCCCTCCCCCTTAAAAACAACCTTGTCCTCGTGGCTTGAGATGAGGAAATTGCTGCAGAAAGGTAGCTAGCTCCTAGGTGGCATTTGCTGGAGTCGTATCTTTCCACTGGACTAACACTTCCTTGATGTTGCGCTGACGAAGACGATGCTCACACTAGTCCAAAACTACTTGTGGTTGCAACCATATGGAGCCTTATTCATCCAACTTAGGAAGGCAAGTTTGAATTTGGCACTTAGTTCCAAACACCTTCTTTAAGCGGGAGACATGGAAAATAGGATGGAGATTAGAATGACTGGGAAAATATAACTGATAGGCCACCTGTCCCACATGCTTGATAATTGTATAAGAACCATAAATTTTGGGTGCCAGTTTCTGAAAATGGTTGACCTTGAGTGAAGTCTTCTTATAGGGTTGCATTCGAAGAAACACCTAATATCCTTCAACGAATTGGTGTTTAGAATGTTTGACAACACAATTATTCCAACAGAGGGTGAACACCTTAAGTAAAAACTCACACAACCTGATCAAATATCAACACACCGATGTTTTGACATGGTAAAACCCCTACGGGGAAACATCCACTGCCCCAACCAACTTGGCCACTTGTGTTAGGTAGTGTTGAATGCTCAACACACCCTAAAAAGCCTTATGAAATTCTATCATTTTTTTGGTACCACTTGTTTTATTTTACTAGCTAAATTGAGTTCACTTTGGGGGATGTTTTTCTTTTTTTTTCATGACTCTTATCAATCAAGTTGGGTTTGTTTGAACTTGTTAAATGAAAACTTGTGTCAAAAATAACTTGACATACTAACTAAGAATATACAACTAACATTTCGAATAACATTATTGTGTTTGACATCGGAAAAATTCAAGCAGGTAAAGTGGCCATACAATTACACTAATCGTCGATCGTCGATGCACCATCAACATCGAAAAAAGGCAGAGTTGGTTTGTGTGAGTTATTTTCCACAACGTTTCAAGAGATAGTCGATCCCCATCGGGGTCGACAAATTATGGGAGGGATATAAATTGACAAAATCCATCAGGAAACCACTGATAGTCGATGACTGATGCGCTTGCTCGGGGTTGAGGAAATCTAGAAGGGTTAAAACAATAGATTTTTTTCTGTGATAAACATATCACCGATCGTTGAACCCTGATACACTTTCAGCATCGGGAGATTTTCGAGAGAGTCAATATGAGAGCACTTGGGTAGGTTTATTGCTGATCACAGATCTGTAATACCTTTCAGCCTCAGCGAGATAGGATTAGATTTTAAAATGTCTAGCTTAAGAAAATCCTTGATTCCGAACAACACGGGTAAGAAAAGACGCTAGTATCGAGTGCCACATGTCTTTGTCACATAGGGGTGTCATACGACCTAGTTTCGTTTCAAGTCATCTTAAGGTTTCCTGTGTCCTAGTCACACCTCCAAGTCAACCTTGCCATGTCAACTCTGTACGACTAGATTGCTCGATGTCGGAGCTTTTGCAAGGAGATATCAATGAAAAATGTTCAAAGCGAAACCCCGACCCTAACTCACTAGCTGGACTAGTGAAACAATAGGATGTTTTCAACATAAGATATGATCGAATTCTAACATTTAATAGACTAGTCAATGTTTCTAGCTCATGCGTCGATTGAACAACAATGATTTGAAATCATCAATAGGCCACGTTATAACCCGTTCCCGAGCCATCAACCTATGATCAAATTTAATTTTCAGCGTCTTTGAATATCTGGCGGAAGATTTAATAGAATTATACTCATAACCTGAATTGAATGGTTGATGTGACATGGTAAGTTCATCCCTATTTAAATATCTAGAATGGATTTGAACAATTTCATTCCGCACACAAATTCTAATTCCAAAGCATCTGAAAAATCAAAGCAAGTATCTCGAGACTGTGCTAATTCTCAGCTTATCAAGACCAGGTTAAACAAGCAATAGAGGTATGTGTTCAAGTTTGTCAATTCGACGATCGTGATTTGTTATATATACATCTAATTTCTTGCACAGTCTCTAACTATTTTCTAAATTGTAGGGAAAATTCCCCTTAGATTCTTTCCAAGAGAATCCAAGTTAAAGGAAGTAGAAACAGGTGAAGGTTCTTCTCCTAGTATCGTGAGGTAGTTGGAGTATTCTCCCAGGGAAGAGCCGGTCATAAAAACCTCAACAAAGAAATATTTTGTTCAACCTCCGGTCTTCGGTGATACAGAAGAAAACAATGGATCCAAAGTAATTATCCCACAGTGGGGACACCTATTCAACATAATCATCTGGGAGGATTACCCATAATATATCTCACATAGTGACTCGGATGTAAGAACGCTTAACGACCAAGTGTTCCCAAATATCCGACGGTCATATTTGCACATGGTAGCCTGCAAAACCCTAGTTTTCCCATGCATGGAGGTTTTGAAGTGGCTAATTGACCATACAGACACACATAAGTGCTTAATCAACTATGAGAGTGGCAGGTGTTACAGATTTTTCCTCCCGACAAAATTCCAGAAGTACTACAAACTTAGAGACCCAGAGGAGCGGCTAAACACAGACTTCGTGGTGAATTTCTATGAATTCCACAACACTAGTAGGTTGTTGGCCTCATGGTGGAAGGAGGACAACAAGTTTACAAATCGGAGCAATGGCTGGTATGGGACAGTTAACCTGAGGGAGCCATACATCTACTTGATGGATCTCATCTACCGACTGTATGGAGAGAATGAATGCTCCAAGTTTTCGGAAGAATGGATGCCATTGGCATACATAGTGGTGATCTTTGGAAGCAACTTCAACTGGGGAGCAATAATTTCCAAGAAATTGATCATCTTCTATAGTAGGCTCAGATGTCGAAAGAAGGTGAAGCACCTGCTTTCCACGTGGCCTTGTACCTGCTCGATGTGATATGTGCGAGAAATGTCTTCGTTGATATGAATTTAAGATGGCATGTTGCGGAGCTCCCCGTTCACATTTATTTCAGCATACTATGGGAGAATAGGTACAAAAAATCTTATTCACTCATTTGCGGTGAATTCATCGCCCGAATTCTTTTTATTGTATTTAAAAAGGAGTGCTCGAGACTATCTGCAACAACCAAGAAAATGGAAGTGAAGGTAGGCCACTGGTATTTAGATGAATGAACAACCTATATCAGGGTGTTTGGGACCACCAGAGAACCACATCTACTCCCCGCTCACGTCCCATACCATCTCATTGTGGGAGAAATATGTTATCAGACTATCCTGTAGGGCTATAATGCCACACTAGTTAAGGACAAGAAGCGAGCTTTCATACCCTACATTTTCCATGTGGGGTTTTATTTGGTAAAGGACATTGCTCTTGCCAAATAAGAAGGGCTAAGCCAACTTGAATTCAGGTTCCTGACAGGCCAATGCCGCAAGAAATATGCTAAAGGTCTTGTTCCCCAACACGCTGCACTGGTATCCTCATGTTGGCCATACGCACATGACAAATTTGAAGGTGAAATTTTCACAGAATGCGCTCAGGATTGGGAGGAGGTAGTACATAGAATGGCCAACCCAAACATGACCAAGTTCAAGTCTATGAGCATGGATGAATAGGTGGAGACAATAGATTAGTCAACCCAAGAAGCCCTCAGAGTTAAGGAAGAAATTAGAGCATCAGAGACTACAGAGGGACAAAGAAGAGGATTTCTCTTGCTAGAAGGGGCACAGAGAATCATTGATTAGCTGCAGAATGACCCTGATATCGTAGATATTTCAAGGATCCCTGTTGATGACCCAATCAAAAGAAAAGGAGATCCAAGTAGATTAGAGCCAATAGAACTTGAAGAAATCACCAGGCCAGAAAACCCTGAAGTTCCACCACCACAGATTAGATCACCAGGGGGAATTTCAACCTAGCCTGATATAACAAGGACACCAGGTAGGAAAATTATACCAAACCCCTTGTTTGAATTAATAACCATCTATGATGATGAGGAAAGTTTGGAGGTGTCCCTGGTGACTCTAGTGCAGATTAGAGAAGAAAAGGAACATGAGAAAGCATCTACCCCAGGTATCGATGCTTCAATTCAAAAAATTCTGCAGAGAAACCATGAGGATGAAAGTGTCTTAGACACTGAGCTACTCGAATTGTCGAGAACCCCAATAGAAATCTCGAGGGATGAGTTGGGATCAGGTGGCCAGAAATAGGAAATTCCATAGAAATAAATCAACACTTCAATATTCGATTACCAAATAAGTACCGAACCTACCCCCAATTCTTCAGTTTTGACCGATACCTTACCATACGATGAGAAACAAATAGAGGTCAAGCCATCAGGACATATGGAAGAAGTTTAGGAACCCATCCTAGAATAGATACACAAATTTGTGAGCATGGGAAATACTCTAACCTGGGGACAACAACAAATCCCTGAACTTGTTGATGAGGTCACCGACATATAAGTGATTTCCTATGAAAGGAAGAGAAAATCCATCATGAATAGGACCACTAAGAAGAGGAGGCTCACGTCAGATAGCTTGATTCTCATCACTATGGAGGAGAAGATGCTCAACACAGAGCACACCAAGACATCTAAGCTTATCGACGTAGGGATGACTATCATGGATGCCACATTGGATAGAGCAAGAAGAGATGAAAAGGAGTTGGTCATTGCACTTAAGGAGTTGGATCATTTACGCCATTTGGAAAAATACTCTCAGGACTCCACACAGGCCACAGTGTTTTTGAGAAGTGATTTCAAATATGCCTATGCCAAATTCACGAATGAATGACACATTTTCACTGTAGGCATAGCCGATTTCCAAGAGGATACCCTTATGGCACTAGTGACCTGCAAGGACGTGGAAAGTTGGTATGAAAAATCTCATCAAGCGATAGAAAGGATAGATTACATCAGCGTAGTACAAAAGGGTCGGGACATCGAAGAGAACGATATTCAGGTGTTGAGGGATACCAACATAGATTGGATCAGGAAAGCGGTTGAATACTGGGGAAAAATGGCCCAGGAACCTGTTGAACACTCAACACACCCTAAAAAGTCTACATAAAATTTTTCTTTTTGGGTACCACTTGATCGTTTGGCATTGTCTGATATGAAAAATGTGTCCATTTCTTATCATTTTTGTTTCTCATTAAGTCTTTAAAATATTTCTTGTACATGTGAAAATCATTAACTTAAAACACTAATATCTAAATTAGATAAATGTCAGTCAAATTTTTTTTGGGCACGCTTAAGGAATTTGACATCGACAAGGATTAAGCATGAAAGAAAATGCTAGAGAGAACCAAAGTTTTCAAGCCCCGATTTTCGTCGGCATCGGTGAACAGATGTTTTCTTTCGTGAAAGAGATTCACCAAGGATATCATCGATGGTTAGTTCTCCCGACATTGACAAAAGGTTGAAAGAATAAGCATTGAATGAAAATGAAATAATAGCCACCGATCGCCGACTTCCGAAACGTTTTCGGTATCGAGAGATTTGAAAGACAATAACCCATGGAGAAACTGCGTGCTAGTTTTATTCCCAAGGTTGTCGGACACTCTCCCGACATCGATAGTCATAGTGTAAAGCTCAGTTTAGTGAGTTTGACTTAAACAAATCCCCGAGTCTGATTGTTACCCATAAGTTAAGTTCCCGGTCATTAGTGCCCTGTATCTGGAGTCGATGGCGTCCTGTCGATACCATACGATGAAGACAATCAGCGTCAAAATTTTTCTCAATAGAATACCGATGGAAACATGCATAAGAATATAGTCGAATCTCGATATTATGACTAATAAGACGATGCGATGGGACGTTTAGATCTGAGATACACTAGATACGACGCATTTAAAGGTTAATAAATTCCAAAATCTTGCACTAATTTCTAATTCGTGCGCGAATCAAAGGACCATTGGAACCTATTGATACAATGCATCCCCCCCCCACGCCTCTGTCATCAACACACGTAGAATTTATTTGCATAGATTTGGCAGTAGGTTGTTTTGAATTTCACCCATTACTCATATTAATTGGTTGATACGACTGGTAGGATCTCTTCCATTATATTCTCTAAGTCATTGAAAATAGGGTTATTATGTGCACAAAGGAATCTGGATCATCCAGAGGAGCGAGACGAGCAGTATGGGGATAACTTCCAAGGTCTAGTGAGTATAAAAAAACATTTTAGCAAGCGTTACAGGTATGTATCGGTCTATGGATGTTTTATGCTCCATTTCATATGTTTTATCCAATGTCACCCTGTACACCTACCTACAAATTTTTTTCGGTTGCAGGAATGATTCCTTCGAAGAATCCCACCAACAAGAAATCTCCAAGAGAACCAAAGCTACAGGAACTAGAGGTGGGAGAATTTTCCTCCCCAGCAGTGATGAGACAATTGGAATTATCTCCAAAACTAGTGCCCATCATCAAAACCGCCACCAAGAAATATTTCGTTCAACACCCAACCTTTGGAGACACAAAGGCAAACATAGGGACCAAGACAATATTCCAACGTTGGGAAGAAATTTTAAAGAATATTAAGCGGGAAGAAATCCTTTAATATACTCCACACAATGATCCTGATACGAGAATACTTGGCAATGAAGTCCTCCTGAATGTCTGAAAGGCATATCTACACATGGTGGCAAACAAGACTCTAGTATTTCCCTGCATTGAACTCTTGAAATGGCTTATTGATTACACTGACACACAAATTTTTTTGATTAACAATGACAATGATGGATGTGTTAGGGTTTTCCTTCCATTATAAGTGAAGAAGTATTACAATCTCAGAGAGCTGGAAGACCAGTTGAATATTAATTTTGTTATGAGCTTCTATGAGAAACAAGATACGATTAAGGCGATGGCTTCCTGGTGGAGAGAGGATAAAAAATTCACCAATCGGACCTCCGTCTGGTACCCGATGACCAACCTTAGAGAGCCTTACATATATATAATGGCTCTCCTTTGTAGATTGCATGGGGAAAAATACTACTCTAGGTTTTCAGAAGCTTGGATGTCTCTAGCATATACCGTAGCCATTTCTGGAATAGGTTTTAACTGGGGTGCAATAATCTCCAAACAATTGAGCACCTGCATCTGGTAAGGTTAGACGTCTAAATAAGGAGAAACCCCATCCTTTTACATGGAATCTTATCTTCTGGATGTCGTCTACACCAAAAATGATTTTGCTGGAATGAACTTAAGCTGGCATACCGCAGATCTCCCAACCCATGTTTATTTCGACATCTTGTAGGAGAACAGGTACAAGAAATCCTACTCTCATCTGTGACCAGTTTATCATGCACATTCATTTGTTGTTGTTCAAGAAAGAATGCCCAAGGCTATCGGATGCAGCTAAAAAGATTATATCGAAGGTTGGCCACTGGCATATGGATGAGCGTGATACCTACATAAGGGTTTTCGGCACCACCAGAGCACCTCATTTGCTACTTGTATATGTCCTTGATCGACTAATAGTAGGGGAAATTTGTTATCAGAGCATCCTGCAAGGTTACAATGCTACTTTGGTAAAGGATAAGAAATGGGACTTCATACCCTATGGGTTTCATATTGGTTTCTACATGGTAAAGGACACCACATAGGCCAAGCAAGAAGGGTTAAGCCAATTGGAGTTCCGATTCCAGACTAGTCTCTTTCCCAAGCACGACCCCAAGGGCCTGGTCCCAAAGCATGTGCAAAATATATCATCTTCCTAGCCATATGCCCACGACAGGTTTGAGGATGAAATATTCACCAAAAATGCTCAAGACTGGGAAGAGGTGATGGCGAGAATGGATGACCCCAAGGAAACCAGATTCAAGGCTATGAGTTGGGATGAGCAAGCCACAATCCTAGAAAAAATAGTTTAAGAGACCATCAAGACAAGAGAAGAAATGATATCAGTCGGAGCAGTGGGATCTCCCCAGGGAACCACTGAAATGAAAGGGATTGCCCAGGTAGCCCCGGTACAAGTTAGGAATCTCTTCGAAGTTCGAGATATATAGGGTGTTGTTCCTGAGTTTATACTTTAAGTCTCTAAAGTATACCGTCAAGGCATCCGAAAAGGTAGAGATAATTAATGGGTAAAAAGACTATTTTAAAGGAAACTGAGATCAATTAGTTCCTTAATTGTCTTTGTCTACCTTCCCATTGTTCTTCGATGCTAATATCCCTTTCAATTGCAGCCCATGAATGTTCAATTTCTACCCATGTATTTGTTGTTTGTAAGATGGTATTGAATAGGTTTAATGCAATGCTTGTCTGATCTGATAGACTGGGTTCTATATTAGGCTATCTGGTAACTGGAACAATCATGAAAGCAAAGGGTTTCCTTTCTTTTTAAGTCAAAAAAAAGAAAAAAAATATTTTTTTGAGGGTCGTAGATTTATGGTTTGAATTAATAAAAATAAAAATTCCAAATCATGAATCAATAGTATAACATAAATGAAGGCCTTTTCTAGTATCTGAGTCAATTTTAAAAGAGACAATGCATGGAATGAAGAAAGAAAAGGAAACATGTAGTTGTATAACAAAAATGAGGCATCAATTTAAGAGGAATATCCTTTTATACTAATAGGAGAAGGAAGGGAGATAACTTCGAAGAAGTATATAAGTTCAGAGTTCTAAAACGTTCATAGGTATTATATCCGCTAACAACTGATACAAAGGAAAAATGCAAATGGTTAGATAATCTGAAAGTTTAATCACCACAATAGAAGTTACCTCATGAAAACATTTAACGAAGGTGTGAAATAAAAGATGAAATGACAGAGGAACACATAACTCAGGCTTGACAAAATCTGGAATCTTCAATCTATATGGTATTAATTCTGGCAAAATGAAATTTTCTCTTTACAATCTCCTCCAGAAAAAAGCCACTTCTTAGTCTTGAAAAATTACATTTATACAAAACCACCAATCTTAGGACGGTTGATGATTTCCTAATTCTTAGAGACTAACTATTTGTTAAAAAATAGATCCAAAACTGCTTTCATGATCTTCTCCATTTTTCCATTTTCTTGGAAGTAAAGCTCTTCCAAATAATACTTTTACTTTATTGATGACTCTCCTTCTTTTGATTCAATACATTTAATGCATCTCTCCAGGAACTGTGTAAAATTTCTAGGGGGTTCTGGAAGATCTCTTTGTTATAACCCTAAATTGCACCACACATGATTACATGGAATCAGGCCATCTCATATCCCTTCTTTGCCAAAGAACTGCTGAACAACTCTTTGAAAATCCTCTTTTATAAAGGCCCACGCACCCTACTCCATTACTGCACACGTGTACATGCTGGCTGACCCAAAACAGCCCGTGTGGACTGACAAAAGCACGAAAAAAGGAAAGTTACCGATGGGACAAAAAAGCTATGGGTGAGTTAACCGAAACTCCTGGCCATGCATGGCCGAGGGTTCATCCAAATACCTAGCTCCTTCTAGCCTATAAAATAATGGGTAGGGGTCCCATTTGGAAGAGGAAAAATATAGCAAAGAAACTCTGCCCATTTGCGTATTCCCATTGTCCCAACCCTTTAGCCTTTCCTGATGCCAAAGGAGATACAAAGAAAAGAAGTTGGAGGACAGTAGAAGAGGAGCCCAGGATTAGGTTCGTGGAGCGGTGGCCGATCTCAAATTTTGTAAGTTGACTCATTCAAAATAATAAAGAAAATGCTTTTCCCATCCCAATTCATGAACTTTTTATAGTTTGATTAGTATATGTTTTGATTTCTAACCCGTTAGTATATAAGTAGGATGCATGCATAGTTGTTACTTGTCTTATATG
>JZKD02S1958618.1:19032-40698 GCA_000966675.3 Picea glauca
TTTGCATGCAAAACTTCTTGATTGAATGGTTGTAGGTAGAATTGCTTACTTTTATGGTTACATTGTTATTATTATGCTTAATCATTGAAACCCTAGGGAGAAAACACACAAGTAGGTCATTGCTTCATGTCCCCATGATAAACACTAGTTTAGCCATTGATTAAAGAAGGTTTAGCCTAGCCATAGCTACACTAGCCATTATTTTTTTTGAGTTAGTTTTGGATATAAGTTGAAAAAAGAGGACGTCCTAGGCCTAATTGAGTTTACACCTAGGGTTTGGACTCTTAGGGTTTGAAAAGCCTTGTCCCCAAGTAACACCTTTTAGCCCTAGACTTATATTTTAAAGCTATCCGTTTTGCCAAAGAGTTCTAAGGAAAGAGGGAGGAGCATGAGGCCTAGCTTTAGCTACACCGGAATGAGCCTCCTCCCCTTAGGGTTCTGACTTGGTGGCCCTGCCATTGCAGCACCATCAAGCCTAACTCTCCCGTCCTTAGATTTAGATTCTCCCAAGCCATTAGCCTTACTCCTTGACTCCATTTACCCTAAGGCACTAGTCTAAGAACCAAACGTTGAGGTTTTTTGTGCTTAAACATTCTTTTAAACATTCTTTAATTGAAACCATAACTAACCCTAACGTCTTACTAACCCTAGTTTAGATGATGACGTCTTAGCCTCTTTGAACCTTGATTGGTCTAAAATTTGTGGCTTAGACATCCCTTGATAGCTATAGAAGTGTTGAGTCTTTTTGTCATCTAAGTGATAGACCTTGAGTTATTGATCACTTTCATAAGTTTAAATTGCAAAACATCCTTCTCATTGTCTATTAAAACTAACTTGAGATAGGGCTGACGTCACCCTCAAAATTGTATAGTGACACAACAATAATATTTATGTATGAGCATATTTATTGCATTGAGAAATGATAAGGATTGATTTTATACATTGAATGCATAGTATCTCTTTGTACTTATTGAAGAAGTAATATTACAAGTATTAGCTTTAAATGCAATCATTGACTTCGTCAATAATTACATTTATCATTGCTCATATATATTTAAAGATAGTCATTAAGATTGTGAAGTACTAACCACTGCAGCACGTTCTAGTTCTATTTGTCTTGTCTCGCAAACATGTGCCATTCAGTGGAATACCTTCTCTTTGACTATCCACTTGGCAATAATCTGTGAAGGGAAAGCTTGCTTTGAACCTTTGAAGCCTTGAACCCTAGATCCTTTTCCTTCAGAGCCCCACATTGCTAGGGACGTCTCCCTTGGGATTAGCCACCCTAAATAGAAAGAGATCCCCATCGAGGTGACAGTGGGTGGGGAAGCTCATGTTACGCCAGTTTGAGCCTTGACTTCAAGCTACCTAAACCTCTCCTACAAACTGTGTGATAACAGGGACCGAGCAGGTTATCGAGGAGGAGGACGAGCCAGAGGAGGTTTCGGATGTGGCAGAGGACCAGTCACATGTCACAACTGTTAGCAACCAGGACACTACACATGGGAATGCCCATTGCCACCAACAAATTGTATGTATTTTCACGCATCGGATCATGAGACAAAGGAATGTCAGACACTTTTAGTAAAGATCCACGAAAAAAGGAACCAGAACAATCAGAATGTTCAATGGATTTCATCCGAAGCAAGGGAGGATGGACGAAACATCAATATAGTCACTCGTGGAGGAACAAATACAAGAAAGGACGCAGTCCGACAAGAACCCGCACAGAACCAATGGGTAAAGAAGAACACCGAACCAAGAAAGCAGTTCGACGCGCCCAAAGAAAGGGAGACTTTTAAGGAAGCTAGACAAGAATTTTAGAAGGTGGACATTGCGTCGACTTCCACTGTGCAACCAACCCATGAAGCCCTAGAATACGAAATGCCACCATCATTGGATCATACCAACAAAATTCCACCCAAGGGACAAGTAAGTACTATCAAAGAATTTTTGCAATCATGCATAAAAATGTTAAGTGATCCCTCATCTGTGAAAATATTGAAAAATATCCTAGATAATTGTAGCAGCGAGACGGATTAAAAGCTAGAACCAAAAATTGTCAATCATCTACACACAAGAAGAAGAACAAGTAGGGAATTTAGGTTGAATGCTAACATTGGGGATTTCAATATGGGAGACAACATACTGAACCTAGGATCCGAAGTGAATGTGTTATCTAAGAAAACTTGGCAATGCATGGGAGAGCCAACATTGGGATACTCAAATGTCCAACTAAAACTAGAAAACCAACATAGGGTCCTACCAATAGGGATACTGAAAAGAGTAACAATAGATCTTCATGGAGTGTGCACTAAAGAAGACTTTGAAGTCATCAAAATAGTAGATGGCACAACACTGTACTCGACACTACTCAGTCTGGATTGGGCGTTTAACAACCAGACCATAATCAACTTGAAGACAAGAAAAATGACATTTGAATCTGGAGATTATAGGGTCATAGCACCACTAGACCCATCAAAAGGGGAGAGGTTTGTAGAACCCACTTTCCTGGACTTAGAGGAGATCGACCAGTTGTACAGAACAAATGTGTGTGAGGAGGATTACGTAAACCCAACTGCAGACGGGGTACTCAGCTGGCGCAACATTACTTCATGTGCAACAAATTCAAACATCGGGCTAGAAAACTAGCAACAAAAACTACACGAAGTATCCAGGAGAATATGTGCAAGAATAGACCACGCAGTACGGTGGATAGGTATAGAAATAAAAGAACCACCCAGTTTCCACGGACTAAATGATTTGGAAACATTCTTGACACAATATGAAGATGAAGTATTAGAGAACCAGAGACTACTAGCATTGGACTTAGCACTCAAGGCCAGACCCGCAAGATGATGGGGCACACACAAGGAGACTATCACAAACTGGTGCCAATGTAAGCAGTTACTGCACATAAGGTTTAGCGCAGAACAAAAAAATAGCAAACAACAGAGATAGGAAGGACTAGGGACACCAGTGAAACACTTGGAGGAGTGAGAAACGTTGTGGAAAATGACACCACCAGAGGAATGGCCTCACCACTTCATTCACACATTAGAGGGCATACCAATGAACTGGTATACAGATCAAGAACTATGCAAAGGAACTACAACATGGACGACATTGCAACAAAACTTTACCATCACTTTCTCATTCAAGCATGAGAACCCCAACATAGATGCAGCCCTGAAATGGATCAAAGGAGTCATATTCATTGAAGAACCGAAAATATAACTTATTACCGAAGAGCAACAGTGAAATAAGTAGACAATCAAGGAACTACTTTCATGTTACCAAGTATAGGAGGAAACACCAGACGAAGATGACCCGCGCGACATTTAGTATGAAGAAGTAGAAGGCGAAAGAGATGTGAAGGGACCACCCATATAATTCGAAGTTATTTTCACACCAATCAAGGTAAATAAAGTTAACATCAGAACAACTGAACATCCCGAAATGGCCAGCATTGGAGACTACTGGGATGAGTCAACAATAGAAAGCATCACAGAGTTGTTGCATGAATACAACGACTTGTTTCCTACCGCATTTACAGAGATGAAGGGCATAGCATGAGAACTGAGAGAGATGAAGATACCTCTCATACCTGAATCAAGACTGATTAGATAGCGACCATATATAATGAACCCCATATATAAATAGAAAGTTAAAGAGGAGATCGATCAGATGCTCAAAGCTGGCATATTCGAACCAGTCGAGGAATCATAATGGATAAGCCCGATGGTCGTACAGGACAAGAAACAAGGAAGAGGGATTAGGATATATGTTGACTTGAGGAAGTTGAATGATGCATGCCTACATGACCCATTCCCTACACCGTTCACGGATGAAGTGTTAGAGAATGTGGGGGGACACGAATCTTACTCATTCACTGATGAATTCTCGAGCTACCATCAAATTAAGATAGCACAGGAGGACAGATACAAGACCACGTTTGCGACGGAATGCAGATCTTACCAATATACAATGATGCCATTTGGACTGAAGAATGCACCAACAATATTCTCCAGTGTGGTTATCGCAACATTTAAAGAATTCATCCATCAGTTTCTCGAAGTATACTTGGATGACTAGACAATCTATAGTCTGTTGAAAAACCATGTGGAAGTTTTACGCTTGATTCTAGAATGATGCAGATAATGTCAGATATCACTAAACATAAAGAAATGTATATTTGGAACATCGTTTGGGATACTATTGGGCCATATAGTATGCAAACAAAGGCTATTGGTCAATCCGGCAAAGATCACAGTCATCGTTAATTTACCAGCATAAAAAATAGTCTGTCAGCTACGAGTGACATCATGACACACATGATACTACAAGAAGTTCATCAAAGGATATGCGCAGATCACAACACCAATGGAGAAACTACTAAGAAAGGATATAAAGTACCAATGGAACAGTGAGTGTCAACACGATCTGGATACCCTGAAGGAAAATATGGTCACTACACTGATCTTAGTATATCCAAACCGGGGAAAGACATTCCATCTGCATGTAGATGCATCAGTGATAGCACTTGGAGCTATCTTAGCGCATCTAGGAGCAAGAGACTTGGATCACTCAATAGCGTTCGCAAGCAGAAAACTATCCGACTCAGAACATAATTATAACACGACGGAAAGAGAAGGCCTAGCTATGGTTTATGCACTGTAGAAGTTCAGACACTACTTATTGGGAAAACATTTTAAGATGTTACAAATCACTCAGCCCTAAAATACCTAGTGAACAAGCCAATGTTGGGGGGGAGAATCTATCGATGGTTACTGCTATTTCAAGAATTTGACTTTGAAGTAATAGTCAAACCAGAAACACTGAATGCAGGACCTAGCCACCTATCATGGGTCACAAATGGAGAAGAACCCACGAACTTAGAAGACAACTTTCTGGATGCCCAACTATTCTCAATACAGATTGCTGATGACTACTTCACAGAGATAATCCAGTACTTGAGCACAAGTACTGCACCGCAAGAATATACCACCGTGCATAAGAAGAACCTGGTAGTTTGTGCAACCGACTATCAACTGATCGCAGAACATCTATATAAAATGGGCGCATATAACATTTTACGAAGGTACATGTTAGAGCACGAACGACCAAGAATTTTAGCGGAATCCCACAAGGGATTGGTAGGAGGACACTATGCAGGAAAAGATACCATGCAGAAGGTACTCTGCGTAGGATTATGGTGGCCAACGATTCACAAAGACTCGAAAGAGTACTATTAGGGATGCGAAGTTTGTCAAACGGTAGGCAAACCCAACAAAAGGGATGATATGCCATTACGACCACAAGTGACATTAAAAGCATTTGATAAATGGGCAATAGACTCTGTGGGGCCAACTAACTCACCATCCAAAAGAACAAGGGCAAGATACATCATCACTGCGACAGAATACCTAACAAGGTGGGTGGAAGCCGCACTAGTAAAAGACTGCAGCGCAGAGACAACTGCACACTTCTTATTTGAGCAAGTAATTACTAGGTTTGGGTGCCCAAGAGTTTTGATGAGTGACCAAGGCACGCATTTCATAAATAGCACCATCTATGTGATGCTCAAATAATTTGAAGTTCACCAATAGAAAAGCACACTGTATCATCCACAGGCGAATGGCACAGTAGAAGCCTTTAACAAAATTCTAGAGAATGCATTGACAAAGATCTATAATGTCAACAGAGACGACTAGGACCTCAAAGTACCAGCAGTATTATGCTTGTATAGGATGACATGCAAGAAGTTGACAATGCACACACCATTCAAACTCGTCTACGGGCAAGAAGAAATAGTGCCATTATAATTTTTAGTACCTAGCTTACGTGTAGCAGCTATCACACAAATGACAGAACATGATGCAATATAGGAAAGACTGAACCAACTGTTAGCAATGGAGGAAGACCAAATCTTGGCAGGATTCCATCAACAAGTGAAGAAGGCCAGAGACAAAGCATGGCACGATTGACACATTAAGAATAAGACTTTCAAGGAAGGAGATTTAGTATTGCTCTATGACAACAAATCATTTCAACACCCAGGAAATATGAGAATGCATTGGTTAGGACCATACGAGGTCAAATCTATCATAGATGGAGGAGCTGTATAATTAAGAGATTTAGCAGGCACATACCTAAGAGGAGATCAACGGGAGCCGACTGAATCTGTATAAGGACAGTTGACCACCCACCACGCAATAGAAAAAGAAAAAAAAGAAAAAAACTGAAAAGCATGAATCATGCCCGAGACAAAAAAGCCATAGGATGCTCGAAACACGAATGCAATAAAGTCAAGAGAAATGGTTACATGCCAAAGACAAATGAGCAAGAAACGAAAATTCGACAAAAGCAGGATGAGAGGACAACACTAAGTGGAATTAAGGCATGACAAGGACTGATGAAACATCACATTAAACACGCCAACTAGAAATGACAAAGTAAGCATAATGGAAAGTATGAAACTACTGCAGATGCATTGAACCCACAATTATGGTGCATTAATCACATCATGGAGGAAGTGTCCTCAAAAAGATCCATGACAGACCCATACGACACACAAGCACAAAAGCAACTTGTCTATTTGCGAAAAGAGAACAGAGAGAGAGAAACAACAACTCGAATGAATAGAGCGAGATCACAGAGATCACCACAGTCCTCTAAAGTCAACAAACGGTCGACACTCACCACTATGGCACCACTAAAGTCTGTCGAACCACGCCAGACAACCAGACCGACCAGATTTCAAACTAGGTCATGAGGGCCGCTGGAAGAAAACGAGCAGCAACAATTGAAGATTGTCAATATCAATGAGATCCCATCCCCAGAGATACCATCGGTGAACTCTACACAGATACTAGAGTAGATTCAACAACCACAAGCAGAGGACCTGAAAGAGGACATGCCAGCAGCGGCGCAAGAACCTCAGAATGAGGAAGCGAAAACCCAACAGGAAGTGCAACCAGAAAGCATTGAATAAGCTATGGAAGGTAACAAAACGACACAAAATCAAGGATCAAAATGACAAATAGGCAAGTTGCAGGTACCCAGCCTAGGTCAACCAACATAAGAGACCATGGGAACTACCTCGGTTTGGCCATAATGGCTTATAGGGAAACAACCAGGAGTTGTTGGAACTTCGTACCAACCACCACAGCAAGAAGACAAAGTTCTGATACCGATCTCACCTCGCAAGAAACCAATAACAGAAATTGTGCTACCACACATACCAGAGGGAGTATAGGTAGAGCCGCAGCTACTGGGTCACGTCAGGAAGATCAAGTATTCCAACCATGTTGTATCAGAAGAAACCAAGTACCTAGAACTTGCGCCGAGGGTTTTTATGCAGAACATAGTGGTAAACCAACTTGGAGAAATGATCAGCCAACCACATTAGTGGGGCGTTGGACTGGACAAAATAGGCATTTTAGGGTTATTGAAGCTTCCACATTTTGGTAGAGGCTAGTACGCGACAACATGCTTCAAGCAATTGTTATCAGTCACGCACAAATGTGATATATGGCTGGACAGACCCGTCCCCATAACTGTTGAGCTTATCACGTAGATAATAGGACTACCCAGTCGGGGTATGGATCCAATGCTAATTCTAGATGATAAATCCAAGGAGAAAGCGTTAGCAGAGGAAATGAAGAAGAAATATGGTACCGCCAGGGGAACAAGAGGCATTACAATAAAACAGATCAACAATGCAATGACATAACTGGGTGCAAAGATCTTAGCATGTAAATCGTTAGGAAAATGTCACAAAGATGAAGTACCAGCAAGAGTCATCGGAGTTGTAGCTCAGTGTGTAGAAGGCACCTTCGTGATCTGGGCGCCTTATCTATTAAAATTGTTCCAAGTGGACTGCAAGGATGTGCAGGACCTCAGTATAGAATTCCATTACTCATGGCTAATCACCCTCATAGCGTTCATGGGATGGCGGGAACCAGAGTATGTAGTGTTTGCTACTAGACCACAACCAACGAGATTGATATATCTATAACTGAGATCAGGGCCACAGGACAAGCATAAGAGGGAAAATGGAATCATCTTTGAATCATACCTATGGGACATACATGAAGCTATTAGTTGATCATGAAGAATAACACCAAAGGCTATCGCCTGATATGGGGACATTGCTAACTTCTGGGCTACATGTCAAGCCATGTGGATACAACCAAGACATGATCTAGATAAACAATGGCTACCGATGCACTACTGCATCACATAAGGTGATATAGACATGGTCATCAGTGAATGTCCTGATGAATGGAGGATCCCATCCATTCCTCAGGAAGTACCGAAAGAACCCATAGAAGGAGAAGCATCACAGGTGGAAACACAACCTTCACAAATCCTAGTGCCCAAGAAACCAAGGACATGTCAAAACAAGCCGACTCAGGAAAATGAAGGGGCAATGCTGATAGGGACCCATAAGGGGCAGAAAGAGACCAATGAAAAACCGAAGCAAGCTAAGGGAGAATAGGAGACCGCCCCAAATATTAACACACAAGAACCAGGGGGAACTAAGAGACCAGTTGTACACACAACAAGCGTGCACAAGAAATCAAAGGTGCAACGAGCATCACTGGACTACACGATCACAAAGGACGATGGAGAAATGATTGCAAGAATGGTTCAGGATTGTCTAGTAGAAGACTTCGATCATGCAACACATCATAGGGATAATCTGTAAAAAGAGATGGCAGAAATGGGACATCTCCTCAGGACACTCGGGGAGGCCCAGAGAGAAAGTAGCAACAGAGGTATAGAGCCGTCAAAAACACAAACCAACAAAAGAGTGGAGGTAGAAGAACAAGACCCAACCCTCCCAATGCCACATGCACATGCAATGGTCTACATAAAACCGAGTGTGCTACAAATGGATGAAATAGTGGGACAAACAACACTAAAGGATTTGGACCACATCCAATTGGTCTTAACACAGATTCCATCAAGGGCACTACATAAATTGCAAGTTAGTGTTGACCACGAGATGCAATCTCAGGCACATAAAAACTTAGTCGAGCTACAAAAAGCAACAAAGCAACGAGAAGCGTTGGAAAAAGAGCATGATCAAGCCAAATCCGAAACTTAGATAGAGACAGAACACATGAATGAATTTGAACGCAGAGTGGGAGAAATTTTTGGGAAACTTCCAAACACTGCACAAGGAAACAAACTCCCAACCATAGAAAAGATCGACCAAATTGTGCAACAAATTGCTCGATACCAGAAGGAGATCGAGGATCTATGAGAACAACTGACACCAACAACTCCATTGATAGTTAAGGAGAAAAGGAGGCAGGCAACAACAACACAACTATAGGAGATGGAGAAATAGGTTAGCACGACAATTGACTTGCTTGAGAAAGCAACACAACATTGGACAAGACTGGAGGAGGATCCACAGGTTCAACGCTTAGACAAGGAAGAGGAAATGATCAATGCAACGATCCAAGAACTCAAATAGAGGCAAACGACCATACCAATACCAGAATGCGTCAAGGGGATGCAAGAGCTGAAGAAGATGCAGGCATAACTTATCATTGCGCAAACACAGAAACATGAGCTTCAGGCTCAAATAGAACCATTATAGGAATGAGTAGCAGAAGTACTCACACATGTAGAAGCAGATAGAACACAGATGGCACAAACAGAGGCAGAATGTGCAGGATTACCGAGCGACGAACTGGAAGCTCAGGTAGTGGATACCATTAAGGAGAGGACCGCACAGGCACTCACAAAAGTAGCAGAGTTGAGGGAAAAGTTCCAGACGATCACCGAGGAGATCGAGGTAGCTCAAAAAGATCAGGTGACTCAGGACGAGTCACATGTCAGTGTTGGGGGCTTATTGGCAGCATGCGAAGTGGGAAAGAAAGAGTGCACAAAGAAGAATGGCAGCTGGAAGAGAAATCATGGGAAAGAAAGCATGCAAGAGGAAAGTGACAACTGGTAAGAGGCACACACACATGCAAGAAGGAGGTGACAATTGAAAAGAAGCAAAGCATGCATGCAGAGAAGGAAGACCTAACAATAGTAGGGTTAGGGTTTTTGTAAGGTTTTGTGTAAATGGCTAAAGAGCCCGATAGATATAAATATAGATACACAGGTATCATGAAAGAGTTCGGTTAGGTTCGTTTCTTTATGTAATGTTTTCAATAGATGAACTATTTTTGTAAAGCGATTAAGCTACAGCAGAGGAGAGAAGGTAGATCTTGAGGATTAGATCGCATGTTGAGGAGCCTGGTGCGATCTAGTTCGCTTCATATAGATCTTACCCATTTGAGGAGAGTTGTAAGCACACGACGCAAGATTGTAGAACTACCATAATAAGAGAGCCAAGAGCCAGATCTTTGTGGACGTAGTCTGAGAGGGGGTGAACCGCGGTAATACCTATGTAATATGATGAATACATGCATATCTTTGTCATATTTTTAGTAGTTAAAAGTTGTTTTTAATGAATGAATTAGTTATTATATTGCTTGGTTAATTGTTGTTGGGATATCAAGAAAAGATGCCATGAAGGTTAAAGTATTAAAGAGAATAACAATAGTTTGTAACACAAGTTAGAGTAAATGGCTCAGAATATAAATCTCATATCTCATACTCAATCCTAGGCTATAAACACCTGAGTCTTACAACCACCCATTTAAAGCTATCTCGGGTGAGACTGTGCAGTGCATTCTGTGTACTGCATTGCCTTCTGGTTTACCAAAAGGGCCAATAGTTTTAGGCTTTGTTGGTACCCTTAAAGATATGAACCCTGGGTCAACAACGTAGGCAATAGGAAAGAGTAGTTCATCTAAAGTCAACACCAGGTAACTACCTTCCCTTTGAATGCTTTGAGAGAGTTTGTGAATTGAACTAATGCAAGAAGATCACCCTCAGGATAAAATTTCTCCAATTCTCACAAATCAATTATTTGAAATCATCAAGCTGTCCCCATATTGGATTGTATTTGAAGGGGGCCTTCAACTTGCTTCTGCCCAAACTGAGTTCTAAGATGACTAGAAAGTGGTTTGAGATTCTTACCTGTGCTACGCAGGACCTGTAGGTATTCAAAACATCCAAGAGAGAGTGATGAACATAATAAAAATAAAGTCTCTTGGATATCCCTGCAGCCCCAACTCTATTATTTAACCAAGTGGGCTTGAGATCCATTGACTCAATATCTACCATCCCCTTAGATTAAAATATTTTCATTAAAAAACTTGACAATTTGTCTTAACGAGCAGAGGAGACCCAGATCTCACTTCTAGCAATGGCGAAGTTCAGGTCCCCTCCAAGGATTGACTTCTCTTTTTTTATCCATCTGTTGGACCATAATGAATTCCAAAAATCCTCCTTGGCTTTGTAGGGACCATATACATTAACTGGTTGGAGAGTCCTATCTAGCTCAAGACTATGGACAAAGGTGTAGAGCCCTAAAGAAACGACAAATGAGTTAATTAATGTACATGAGGAAAACCAACTGATTACCAAACTTACAGAGAAACCATTAGCATCTATAGCTAAAAACTCCCAACCAACCAAGACTTTCTTTAGATTTGCTATAGATGCATCCCTTGCTAACATCGTTTATTGAATGAAAAAAACTTCTGGCTTGATGGAATTCACAAAGTGTCTGAGGGCTAGTTGTTTGGCCTACCATCCTAGGCCTTTGGCATTTAGTGCCATGAGCTTCATAGAGGAACCCTCTGATGGAGGAGCATTGTCAACAAGCACACGTGGCAGGACAACTCAACACCTCGAAATAATTTCAAAATCTTAAGCACTGGAGGTTACGCGAGTTTTCTAGAGATGATTGAAAAATGAAAGAAGACCAAATGCTGGGAATTTGGATGATTACGAATGATTTGGGAGTTTTCACTGCAAATCTTGAATGTAACCGAACTTAGGTAGCAGTTAGGTTTTCATTTTCGGGTAGATGAGTAGTCGGGGGGAACCCTAAGAACCCTCTGAGATAAATAGAGGTTTGGTGCACCCAAATGAGGCTGTTGTGAGTTAGTATGGATATTCTAAGTTTTTGGTTATTGATTTGATCTTATTTGTAGCCATTTACATTTGAAGGAATATGTCAGAGGAAAATTGATCCAAATGCATAGTATTGTTACTGTTTGCAATTCCTTGTTATTGTGTTTTCATAAGTGAATGAATTTTGTTATGAATAGATGAAGTTGTGATTGTTAGTATAAGTTTCAATTGTTTCTCTTATGCAAGTTATGCATGGAGTGCATACTGAACTCAAGGAGTGCGTGTAAGAGAGTCTTTCTCGACTTGAAGCTCAGAAGAGATAGCATGGAAATTTTGGATGCAGAGTGTGCATATTTAGCGCAAGGAGTGCGCGTAGAGGGGAACTTGTTTCAAGTTCTAAATCTCAGAAGGGACAACACCTTCCAGAAGTGCAGACGAGGTCTAAGGGATAGACTCATGGGTGGAACAAAGGTTGACGCCTTTGAATACCTAGAAAATATTCTAAGTCAGAAGAATCTGTAATCTCAAGAGGAGGAGTAACAATAATCGTTGGATTGAGCATGGTGAAGGATCTGGACCGTCAGATTGGAGTCCGGACAAGAGGAGTGCGTAGAGGATTAAGGGATTAGATCCCAATCTTTGGATCTAGGTGTGAGGATCAACAACTGTTGGATACAAAGATAAGTGCACGAGATTTAACCTTCGTGGAAGTGCACAGGACAACGTGAAATTTGTGAAGTCTGAGTTCACGACAGTGATCACAGCCATTGGATCATGGAGCTTTGTGAACCATTGATCTAAGAAGATCAGAAACTCAGGAATAAGGAGTCGGGAGACTGGAGGAAACAAATTCCCATAGCCCCGAGATGCAAAGTCACGAGTTGATATGAGCCATTGGATCATGGGGGATTGTTGACAGTTGATCGAACATCGAGAGTTAGGATTTCAGGAATCCAAGGAAAGGAGACGAGCTAATTTCCAACTTTGTGATACGTGAAGTCTCGAAGTGGTCAGAGGATTATCCCCATGTCATAGCGAGGGGTCATATGAATGAAGGATAAGGGAGGAGCTAGCGCTCACTAGACTCCTAACTCAGAACTCGGGAGTTTAGAGGTTGGAAGAGTCGGGTTTGGCTCATAACAGGATACCCGATGTCATGAAGTGTGAAGAACCTTTAGGTAAGGTATGTGGTCATCGCCAATGGTCATGTGAGGGGAGCTTACGCCTACTGCTTATTCGTGCAAGTGGGGTTTTGTCAAGAAGAGAGAAGATCCAGCGACCGGGAGGTCGACAGACCTTGTTGAGGTGGGATATTGCATCAAGTGGTATCAAAGAAATAATCTTGCTTGCAGACATCAGGCAAAGGGGAGGAGACAAAAGAACTAGATGTTATACTCTACGTGTGAGATACAGTCAACACAATTCCACCAAGGAGACGAGTGGAGCTGCCTTTGGCCAATCAGGCTGTAGAAAGGGAGATGCGAGAACTTCATGCAAGATTAGAGGAGATGGAAGCAGCGTAGAGGAGGGCACCTGGTGCTGGAGACATCAACGATGAACATAGCGAAGAAGTAGAAGTCGAAGAACGCCTACTGAGAGCAGTTGTCAGATTGGGAACTAGAGCCAAGATAGAGGTCCCAATGTAAGAAGGTAATTTGGATGCTGAAGCGCTGCTGGATTGGATACGATACATGGACAAATATTTAGACTATGAAGACGTTGATGAGGAGAAAAGTGTGAGACATGATGTCACCAGGCTCAAGGGACATGTAGTATTGTGGTGGGATGAACTGCAGGCTGAGAGGAGAAGCAAGGGAAAACATAAGATAAAGAGTTGGGATAGAATGGTAGCCAAGATGAAGGCTAAATTTATGCCCAAATATTATTAGATAAATCTATTCAGGAAGATGCAAAACCCGAGACAGAAGGGTATGACAGTTAAAGAATACAAAGTGGAGTTATACAAGTTGAACATCAGAACTGGATAAAGAGAGAAAGATGAACAAAAAGTTGTCAGGTATATAAATGGCCCAAGGTATGAAATCCAGAATGAGATCAACATGATGTCAGTGAGGACTGTGGAAGATGCTTATCACTTTGCACTGAAAGCAGAGGATAAGTTGACCAGAAAAAAAAGCTAGTGAGGCAGAGGTAGAAGCCCAACCCCAAAAAAATGCAAGGGAATTTCCCATGACAAGTCACATAAATATAAAGACGAGACTAAGAACCCGCACAATCACTCGGAAAGAGGAGGAAGTTCTCGAGGAAGACAGAGTGGTGGAAGAAGTTATTCCAGAGGAAGAGGAAGAGGCAGAGGAGGAGAAGTAAGATGTTATACCTATGGAAAGGCAAGACATATGTCTTGGGAATGTATCGAGAGAAAGATAGAAGGAGGAGGTGAAGCTAACGTTTCTAAAGCATAGAGAAGGAATGTTGAAGCAGAAGGAGCAGAGGATGGAACAAGCTTGATGTTGAGAAAGTCTCTCTTGAAACCAAAGACAGAAGTTGAAAATCTAGTGTAGAGGAACAATCTATTTAGGATAGCTTGCAAGATGAAAGACAGAGTCTACAAAGTGATCATTGACAGTGGGAGCACTGATAACTTAGTATCCACAGAGATGGTGGAGAAAATGAAGTTGGAAACAACTGCACATCCAAAGCCATACAAATTCTCATGGTTGCAAAAAGGACACCAGGTAATGGTTACTAAATAATGTTTGGTTGAATTTAATATAGGGGGATATAAATATGAAATTCTATGTGATGTAATCCCCATGGATGTATGTCATATTTTGTTGGGAAGACCATGGCAGTTTGACAAGAATATCGTTCATGATGGCAGGAAGAATACATACACCTTGGAGAAGAATGGTAGGACACACATGTTGCTGCCAATAAAAGAGAAGAAAGTGAAAGAGGAAGCCAACACAAGAATACTTCTCATGAGTGGGAAGGAAACACTAAAAGAAGTAAAGAAAGGACAAGAGATGCAATTTGTTGTGGTGAGGAAACCTAGAGTTTTCCTTACAAGTACTAGAATGGATGATTTTCGTGAAGAAGTTCAGGAATTGTTGGATAATTTTGTTGACATAGTGGTGGATGAGCTACCTAACTCATTACCACCCATCAAAAGTATCAACCATCATATTGATCCGATACTAGGACAAAGTCTACCAAACAAAGTAGCATACAAACTGACACCTCGAGAGAATGAGGAGGTACAGAACCAAGTCCAGGAATTGTTAGACAAGGGTTTGGTCAAAGAGAGCTTGAGTCCATGCACAGTGCCAACTGTGTTGAGCCCAAAGAAGGATGGAGGATGGAGAATGTGTACAAACTCAAGAGACATTAACAAGATCACCATGAAGTATAGATTCCCTTTTCCAAGAATGGATGATTTAATGGACTGTTTAAGAGGAGAAAATTTATTTTCTAAGATAGATTTTAAAAGTGGATATCACCAGATACGAATGAGAGAAGGTGATGAATGGAAGACAACCTTTAAAAAAAATGAAGGTTTGTATGAGTGGTTGGTTATGCCATTTGGCTTAACAAATGCCCCGAGCACTTTTATGAGATTGATGAATGAAATACTGAAAGATTCCATTGGCAATTTTGTGGTTGTATATCTAGATGATATATTGATCTTTAGAAAGACTAAAGAAGAACATTTGAGACACCCGACGCTAGTAATGAGGAGACTACAGTAGGAGAAGTTGTTGATAAACTGAAGAAGTCCTCTTTTATGTAGAAAAAACTCATTTACTTGGGTTTTGTGATCTCTTCAAATGAACCGAAGATGGACCCAGAGAAGGTGAAAGAAATCAAAGATTGGCCATCACCAAGAAGCATGTTTGAGGTAAGAAGCTTCCATGGATTAGCCATTTTTTATAGGAAGTTCATCAGATATTTCAATGGAATTTGTGCACCAATGATGGACACAATGAAGAAGAGGCACAAGTCTTTTAAATGGATAGAGGAGGCCAAGAGGAGCTTCAATATATTGAAGAAGAAAATAACAGAACGACCAATTCTAGTCTTACCAGACTTTGGAAAGATATTTCAAGTGAGATGTGATGCAAGTGGGATTGCAATTGGAGTAGTTTTGAGCCAGGATAATAAGCCTGTTGCTTATTTCAGTGAGACACTGGATGAGACTAAGAGAAAATAATCCACATATGATAAGGAATTTTATGCCATAATTCAAGCCCTGAGGAAATGGAGACACTACCGTGTTCCGTAGGAATTTGTCTTGTACAACGACAACCAAGATTTACAATTCATAACCAGACAAGAAAAATTGAATCAGAGGCATGCAAAGTGGATTGATTTTATGAAGAATTTTACTTTTGTCATAACAAATATTGCTAGGAATGCTAACAATGTTGTTGATGCATTGAGGAGGAGATGTTTGATTCTGCAGGAATTTCAGGTGAAGACTTTGGGGTTTGAACACCTTAAGGAGATGTATCATGATGATCTAGATTTCAAGGAAGTGTACGAAGCATGTGAAAATCCCATGCTGAGAAACAAGAGCCAGTGGATAGAGTATATGATTCAAGAAGGATTGTTGTTCAAGGGAAATCAATTGTGCATACAGAAATTCTCAATGAGAGAAAACCTTTTGAAAGAAAATCATAGTGGAGGATTGGGTGGAAATTTCGGCCATGATAAAATGTTTGCACAGTTGAGCAGTTCATACTATTGGCCAGGTATGAGAATAGAAGTGATCAATTTTATTAACATATGTTGAATCTTCCAACATGCAAACGGAAAAAGAAAGAACACTGGATTGTATCAACCATTGCCAATACCAGAGAGGCCTTGGGATGCACTAAACATGGATTTTGTGTTAGGATTGCCAAGAATGCAAAGAGGATGTGATTCCATATTTGAGGTGGTGGATAGATTTTCAAAGATGACACACTTTATCCCATGCCATAAGACTAGTGATGCAACACATGTTGCAAATCTATTTTTCAAAGAAGTTGTGAGACTTCACGACCTACCCAGAATCATTGTCTTAGACAGAGACACAAAATTTGTTGGTCATTTTTGGAGAACACTGTGGAAGAAGTTGGGGACGGATCTGTCCTTCAGCTCAACTTATCACCCTCAGACAAATGGACAGACTGAGGTGGTAAAAAAAAATTTGGGAAACTTATTGAGGAGTCTGGTCACTGTGCATCATAATCAGTGGGATCAGATTCTGCCACAAGCGGAATTTGCATACAATGACTCACCAAACATGAGTACTGGAAATATCACATTCCAAATATTGTATGGAATGCAACCAAGGGGTGTATCTGAGTTGAGATACTTGGGACAAAGTGAGATCAGAAGTGTTGGAGCAGAAGATTTTGCTGCAGAAATGCAGAAGCTCCATAGCCAAATCAAGGAGAAGTTGTAGAAATCTAGCCAAGAGTACAAGCACATAGTTGATCAACATCATAGGGAACTTCAATTTGAAGTAGGATATCAATTTTTGGCACATCTCAAGAAGGAAAGGTTCCCAAGGGGAACATATAACAAGTTGAAAATGAAGAAGATAGGGCCATGCAAGATCTTAAGGAAGTTTGATGCAAATTCCTATGAGATTGAGCTGCCAGATGATGTGGGCATATCACCCATATTTAACATTTCATACATGTACCCTTACATGAAATATGACATCGAGGGATCAAAAGATCAAGAGAATATTCAATGGGAAAAACAAATGCCTATAGCAGAAAAACCACAGATGGAGAAGATCATTGATCAAAGGATTGGTAAGAATACCAGGAGGAAGACCTATTTTGAATATCTGGTCAAGTGGAAGGGGCACCCAATAGAAGATATCAGTTGGGAAAATGATTCAGATATCCAGAAACATGGAAATTCGGTGTAGGAGCTCATGGAAATGAGTCCATGAATTTTCATCCAGGGGAGTATGATGCATGAGCATCGTCAGCAAGCATGCATGGCAGGACAACTCAACACCTCAGAATAATTTCATAATATTAAGCGTTGGAGGTTACGCGAGTTTTCTGGAGATGATTGAAAAATGGAATAAGACCAAACGCTGGGAAGCTGGATGATTACGAATGATCTGGGAGTTTCACTCCAAATCTTGAATGTAACCAAACTTCGGTAGTAGTTAGGTTTTCATTTTCGGGTAGATGAGTAGTCGGGGGGAACCCTAAGAATCCTCTGAGATAAATAGAGGTTTGGTGCGCCCAAATGAGGTTGTTGCGAGTTAGTATGGATTTTTTGAGTTTTGATTTATTGATTTGATCTTAGTTGTAGCCATTTACATTTGAATGAAAATGACAGAGGAAAATTGATCCAAACACATAGTATTGTTACTGTTTTCAATTCATTGTTATTGTGTTTTCATAAATGAATGAATTTCATTATGAATAGATGAAGTTGTGAATGTTAGTATAAGTTTCAATTGTTACTCTTCTGCAAGTTATGCAAGGAGTGCGTGTAAGAGAGTCTTTCTTGACTCGAAGCTCTAAAGAGATAACGCAAAACTTTTGGATGCAAAGTGTGCATATTTAGCGCAAGGAGTGTGCATAGAGGGGAACTTGTTTCAAGTTCGAAATCTCAAAAGGGACAACACCGTCCAGAAGTGCAGACAAGGCCTAAGGGATAGACTCATGGGAGGAACAAAGGTTGAAGCCTTTGAATACCTAGAAAATCTTCTAAGTCAGAAGAATCTGTAAGCTCAAGAGGAGGAGTAACAGTAACCATTGGATTGAGCACGGTGAAGGATCCAGACCGTCAGATTGGAGTCCGGACAGGAGGAGCGCATAGAGGAGGAAGAGATTAGATTCCAATCATTGGATCTAGGTGTGAGGACCAACAACCATTGGATTCAAAGATAAGTGCAGGATATTTAACCTTAGTGGAAGTGCACAAGAGAGCGTGAAATTCGCGAAGCCCGAGTTCGCGACAATGATCACAGCCATTGGATCATGAAAAGTCATGAACCATTGATCTAATGAGAGATGGAACTCGTGAATCAGGATTCAGAAGACTGGAGGAAGCAATTCCCATAGCCCCGATATGCGAAGTCGCGAGTCGATCTGAGTCGTTGGATTGCGGGGGATTGTGGACCGTTGATTGGACATCGAGAGTTTGGATTTCGGGAATTCGAGGAAAGGAGACGAGATAATTTCCAACTTCACGATACACAAAGTCTCAAAGAGATCGAAGGACTAGCCCCAGGTCATAGCAAGGGGTCATATGAATGAAGGATAAGGGAGGAGCTAGTGCTCACTAGACTCCTAACTCAGAACTCGGGATTTCAGAAGTCGAATGAGTCGGGTTTGGCTCATAACAAGATACCCGATGTCGCGAAGTGAAAAGTTCCTTTAGGTAAGACCTGTGGTCACCGTTGATGGTCACGTGAGGGGAGATTACGCCTAGTGCTTATTCGTGCAGGTGGGGTTTCATCATAAGGACCTGTGAATATTTGTGTGAGGATTCCAGTGGGGAATCGACGAGATGCTCCAACACAAGAAGAGAGAAGATCTAGTGACCGGGAGGTTGACAGACCTTGTTGAGGTGGGGTAATACATCACCCTCTTAGGGGTATTGGCTGATCTAAGGACCCTAGTGAGTAAGATAATTTGTTTACGTTGCCTTGCTTCTTTTAGTGCACAATATTGTGCGAGTTTGATGGCATATTTTCTTCCAGCCTTGACAATTCCATTCTCCTTTGGAAGATCAAGGCCTAAGCCTCTAGGTTGTGAACCAAACAAAGCGTGTGAGGAGGTTTTAGGGTGCAAAGAATAGTGATCTCCTCCTCTCTTTTTAGGATATTCTTATCTAGAATTTATGCTTTCGGAGAGCACTAAAATATTAGTGCAATTAGGCCCCCAAGACTTAGAATCATTGTCTATTATTGTAGATTGAATCATCAGATGACTAGGAACAAAATATTTTCCAGGGGAGGTCCTTCTCTTGTGTTACTATCTTTAGCAGGAATAAGTTTTTCTTTGATCCTAGAGCTCAATAGGTCCCCACAAGAAGTGCACGTATTTACTAAATCATCCAATCTTTCCAATCAAGAATTAGTTAGATCTAACTATTCCAGAGATAGAAGTGAAGTGTAAGACACCCAACCCTGTAAGTACCTTTTTAAGGGATGGAGTATTGAATTTTTTATTTTCCTTAACCATCTCAAAGCCTCATCTATAGGGTACCATCGTCTTCTGCTCATCAAGATCTTTCCAACGACTGTGGATATGCTCAAATCCGAGCCTCCCAAAGCTTCTGAAATGTCATTTATTGAGTCCATCTTAGTGCCATGTGGAAACCACGTGGTTACTATCACTCCTGCCATCCAACATGGCATTGATGTGGCATCTTCCACCTAACCCATATGACTCCCCAGTTCGATGGTTTGGATCACTTCAGATATTTTCTTCTTCATCGAAGTCTTCCAATTGGGGTTAGTATATTTCCAGCACATAATGCACTCCAATAGACTTTGTCCAAACACAAACACTCTGACGGATATAACCTATAGATCCAACGACCCTCAGGATTGGGAAATCATCAGTTCTAATTACTTTAGTGTCACCAACTCACACGACGGTTAACGACCCTTCTCACACTCTTGCTGCTTAGCTTACGTGGGGCCCTTGAAAATATATGGCTGGGATTAAAGATCTCTTGTTCGTCGATCTACGACCCATATCTCCTCTTCGACTTATTCGCATTAAGATCCTCCAGTAACCCTGCACTCAGATAACTCGATGGTAGTACCCTAGAAAAACGATGGAGATCTGCCCACTCGCCTACCACCTTGGTCACCACTGCCACTGTGTACTTGTCTCCTGACGTGACACATGTAACTCACATCACATCTCGGATCGCCCCCTGTATATGAAAAATCATTATGACACGTGGACCCACCATGAAACACCACATCACCATAGGGTACAACGGATCGCCCAACCAAGTGCTAACACCTGGCCATTCTTAATAATCTTATTGAATTAATTATTCTGTAATACAACAAAATCCCACTTTTTAATATCTTATTTGTTTAATCCTTATTAATGTTAATTAAACACTTATTTAATTTAAAATCCCATGCATTATTCCATTTTGACTTAGTTGAATTTACTGCCTTGGTAACATTGAGAAATTACTCTTTCTTTTACCTCATGAATTCACTCTTATAATGATTATCTTATGATATAAAATAATTGATTATGATATAATATAATTATAATTAATTATATTATGTTATAATATAATTAATTAAATTGTATTACACTTAGGTTTATTAACTTTGTTTAGTATATATAAATCATTGGCCCATGGCTTATAACTTTCCATGCGAACCAATTAAGTCCCACTAGCTCAATCGGTTAAGGTGTGGGTTTCATTTACTAGGTGACCCGAGTTCAATACCCTTACGGTGAGTTTAGTTGGGAGGAGACACCCAAAAATACAGCCATGTGCGACCCAGGCCGCATGCAATCCTAAGTTATTTTGACGGCTTAGATGCCCCTTAGTTGTCATTTCTTAGCAAATGGTTAAAAATGTTGGCCCTGCAGGTTAGAGGCACATTTCTAACAAACAAAAAAAAACTTTCCATGCAAATCATCTCACTCAAACCTCCAAAGCTCGACATCCCAACATCCTAGAATTTTCACATAATTATATATATAT
>JZKD02S1958618.1:44930-57658 GCA_000966675.3 Picea glauca
GAGGGGGATACACCCTATTTTTGCCCAAAATATGGGTTTTAAACTATATATTATGATTTCATTTGATTTTCAGGCTGTTTTGGGATATTTTGGCCATTATTGGAGGATCTGGAGCCCTTTTTTAGGCTAGATCTTGGGGATAAGTTGGGAGGTTGTTGCCAACTTCAAGCCTATATAAAACATAGGTTCTTGGCAACCTGAGGGAGGTTCAAAAGAGGATAAATGTGGAATAATTGTAAAGCCAAAGCCATTTTTTAATGCAAAGAAGCCATTGAGGAGAGAAACTTTGCGGGCCATTTCTAGGAGCTTCGTTCATCCGTTTTCAGTGTCGTCAATTGTGTTGGGTTCTTGATATCTAGAAGAACACAAAAAGATCATTTTGTAATCCATTTGAAACTTTTATGATGTACTTTTGAATCTTTTAAGATAAATAATAAAGCCTCACCCACTGAGACAAAGGCCCGAAGACGTAGGTGATATTGCTGAACTCCGTGAACAAATTTTGTTGTTATGGTTTGTTGATTCTTGTGCTTACTTTTAGATCTGTATATATTATTATGGATGCCATGTTACATCATTAATTCTTCCTCTTTCATCAATTTTATTAAATGGTTAATGAACTCATGTTTTAAAACTCAACCATAGTCTTTAAAAGATCTTTTCAGATCATGAACTGACCTAAAATTTCTAGATGGGTTGTCAAACAGAAAATTCATATCTCCTCATTAAAAAGGAGTTAGAGGGAATTCCATATACTGTTGGAAAATTCTCAGAATAATATTTCCAACAATATAACCTATGATCCCATTTCAACTAGGTATCTAGGGTAAAAATTTCTTCAAATATAGGGTATCCAAACTGAGCATCAATAATACAAAAGCAATGTTTCCAACAATTTCCATCTTGCAATATTTATCTTATACATATGTAGTCTCCCCCTGTCTTTGACATCAATGAAAAAAATATTTATAACAATCTCCCCTTTTGTCATTGATGAAAATCCTTTGTAAATTCTAATAGTACCCCTGTCTGCAACTTTCCTTGTGTCCAAAATTATTCCTCTGTCTACAACTTCTCCCCCTTTGACATCAATGGAAAAGGGCTTATCCCCCTGAGCTTGTGCTTCCCTTCAAGCACTCCAATGTGCAATTTAAAAGTATATCTCCAATTTATCATTATCCAAGTTGTCTCTGCTACAAGTATCTAACACCAATCCTTCTATTTGATTTTTTTTATTGATCAAACCTTCCACTCCAAAGTCATGACATTGATCTTCTGAATGGGGTGAAGCTTTAATATTGACTTTATTTGAATTTGTTTCTACCTCCATATTCATTTCTGACAAAGACCAATCAAATGAATTCTCTTGTCCATAAGAGTACTATAAACTTGAATTTCCTTTTGCACAAGGAAATGTCCCAAACTTAATGGGGTGTATATGCTTCGAGTGAGAATCAAAACAATGAATATCCTTTCCATATTAATCTATCTTATCACATCTTTTCTCAAAACAAACAATTTAATCTCTCCCTATTTCTTGCTTTTGCTTCCTTTTCTAAACCTTTAAGTCTTCTTCTTTATGTTTGGAAAGAACAACTTCTTCATTGTTTTGTTTAGGAGGTCCTATTATGTTTCTTCTAAACTAACATGCTATGTTCCCATAGTTATTGCACTTATAACATTCAATATTGTAATCAAGTAGAGGAGCAAATGAATTGTAGATTTTGTTAGCAAACCCATGAGAACTTCTAGTTTTGTTGCTCACATAGTCATCCTTTGAGGTATTATAAGAACCTCTATTTCTATCTCTCACGTGATCACTTATTTCATAATCTCTACAATCTATTGCCTTATGATAAAAAAATATTGCAATAAAAACAATGGCCAAGAAAGAGATTTTGGTACCAGTTTGTGAAAGGCCTTCTTGGTGGAACAAATCTTCTGAACTCGTTCTTGTTATTCTTGTGATAAGAATTAGGTTTTTGTTGGTCATAATTTCCTTTCCTACTACTACTTTCATTGTTGATGGATCCTTTGAGAATATTGACATAGATTTTAGGCTTTTCTTCATTTTCCTTTTCTGATGGATTTTTGACCTTAGTGCTTGCATCTGCCTTGGGTATTTTTTGTTTTTCATAGTAGAAAGACCTGTCGTGATGAATAGTGACCTTTGGAAACTTGTAATTGATGCATGAGCATCTCTCCACATCAGCCAACCATCCATCCAACCACGTTAGCGAATTCAAATCGCGCGTTGAAGTGAGAGGCGCAACCTCATTTGGAATTTGAATTTAATGTAATTAAATGTTTAAGATGGTGAGTTGTGAAGCCGTGCCTTTGTGAGGGCATTAGGTAGATAGGTATTTAATGTTTGTAAGGCTGAAATCTAGATCCAGATGCTGGACTAGACAACCATTCAGTGTAATTGAATAGGGTAGGTAGATTGGAGGGAAGAGCTCGAAGAGCCCCCTCATGTAAAAGATCAATTTCGGATCTCATTTTGAGTGTGTGTGAGTTAGTTGAGTTAGATTCTGCAAGTAGAGAGCAGAAGGGAGAAGAGTCGAGACCTTGTTACAAGATGTGCTCAGGAACACCTTGTAAATACAAGCGTTTTCCATTTTAGTATAAACAGAAGCAGTTTTTCCTGCATGTATTATGTGTTGAATGAATGTCTGTGAGTGTTCTATTATGTTGTAGATGTATGTTAGGCATTTGCAGGAGTTCTTGATTTCAGGCTTGAGAAGTCTTTGAGGCTTCATACCAGGAGGGTGTGAAAGAACATTGCGGGATCTAATAGCTGTGCACAGAGGATGCATTTCTGAACTCTAAGGAGTCAGACAGAGACGTGCCAGGTGGGCACAGAAGTTGAAATCATCAACTCAGGAGAAAGACCTCAAGGTTGTTGAATACCTTGGAGGCAAGGCTGTGGAGGAAGAACACAGTTGCAAATAGAAGCTCTGAGGAGTTCTGTGAAGCTTTGCCAAGTGGGCATTGAGCATATGCACAGTGGTGCATTGAGAAGAACTCTGATGTGAGTTCTTAGGAAGTCATGATCATTGAGGATTCTTGACACTCTACCAGGAGGGCATTGCGCATACGCACAGTGAGCATCGAGAAGAACTCTGTTGTGAGTTCAAAAGGAACCAGAATCACTAAGGATTCTGAAGAGCTCTGCCAAGTGGGAATTGAGCAGGTGCAAGGGGTGCACAAGAGACAGGACTGTTGGATGTTCTGTGAAAAGATACTCTGCCAGGAGGGCATTGAGTAAGTGTGCAGACAGAATAAAAGAGAACTCTTTGAGTTCTGTAATTTAGAGGAAGAATCCACTGAAGGATCTTCACAGGGTTGTTGAACACCCTGCAGACTCAGCAAGAGGTTGCTTTAGTAGAAGGATAGCCAGGACAGAATCCAAGTATTCTCCATCTGTGGGAGAAGAAAGTAGGATAAAATCCCTTAGGGGTCTGAGTGTTTGAGAAGCTTAGGAGAGACATCACTGTGTGTGCGCGAAGACTCTACAGCAGCACAAACGTCAGAATCCCTTGAAGATTCGAAAGGAACAAGCTCAGGAGGAACAATGTCATGGAGAACGCAAGTGAGGCTTAAAGCCGAGAGCTCACAGAGAAGGAAGACAAAGGTCAAGGCCTTTGAGTTTTGGTAAATTCTTCCAAGTCTCGGAAGACAGTGCACAAGCTCAGGAGGGAGCACGACAGCCATCAGATCGGCTGGAGAAAAGAGATTTGGACCGTTGGTTTCTATGTCCAGAGAGCATTAGAGTGAGTGCACAGAAGAGGAGATTGTGGACCGTCGGATGTTCACATAGAGACCTGACAGCCATCGGATTTGTCGTGAGTTATACGGTGTTTAAACCATCGGGAATAGCCAAGGGGAAAATCCCGATGAGAGGCGTGGCCATCAGGATATTGGCTATCGGGAAATCGGAAATCTTGTGGACAGAAGATCAAGAATATCCATGGTAAAAGTCCTGGGAAAGATCTGAGTCGTCCGTTTCTGGAGACGCGTGGCGGAGATCGAGCGACCCATCGGTATATCGACTACTGGGGTTTTGAATTGACAGAGAATTTTTGTAATTGGAGCATTGAAAACTCTGAAACAATGAGATTGGATCAGGGTCGTCCATCATTTGGGGACACGTGGTGAAGATCCAGATTATTGGGGGAAGTCTCGATAGAAAAGTCAAACCGACGCATAAGGGTTCGGCGTTTCACGAATCATGAGAGCAAGACTTCCAGAGCATCAGAAGTCCTAAAATCGTGAGAGGCGATCAGGATCGTCCATCTTGAGGGGACGCGTGGTAGAGATTGAAGTGATCGGGAAATTTCCAGAAAGGAAAATTCGTCAATCGGGAAATCACGAGCCGAGATATCAGGAATCCCGTGGACAAGAGGTTTGTGCATTTCGGAATCGCGAAGTCCGATTTTCCGAAAAGAGGAAAGCTCTATTGTGTGGGGGCCAGCTGATGTCATATCAGGATATCAGGGATTCCGAGGACAAAGTTTCTATGCGCTTTGACATAAGAAATCCCGAAACCCCGACGAGAGATAAGACTGCGGTTACGGGGATAATGGTCATATGGGCTAGGATTTTAGCCAGGAGGGCTAATGCGAAAAGCGTTGTATCGGCGAATTGACTCGTCGGAGATAGAGGATTCAAGAGGACAGGGGACTCTTGACATCGGGGATCAAAAAACCCCGAAATCCAGAATTATCATCGGGGAAAAGTCATAGGCGGGTGCAGAGGCTGTGACAGGGAAAGAAGGACCTGTGGATCGGGAATTTGAGATTCCAGTGGGAATCGAAAGAGATAATTCGGCTCGCTTGGTGATTGAACGATCCTGTGAGTAGGAGCGCGAGGTGGTGGTCTCTCGGTCTCACTGCGTCAGTTTGGTATCAGAGCGAGAACTATGTTTGTATATTTCAAGCAGAGGGAGAAGGCAAGAGAAGCCAGAGGAGGAAATCACTCTGATACACACATCAAGTGGTATCAGAGCTTGATTCTTACTTGTATACTTCAGGAAAGGGAGGTAAAGGAAGAAGTCAGGGTTGTTGGAGACTCTATGGCGATTGTTTGCAGGTAGGCAATAGTCCATAAGCAGTCAGGAAGACTGTAGGATGAAGCTGGAAACACTCTTGGTGCAGAGTGACAGCAACAGGTTTGTTAGGAGAGAAGACAAGGATAACAACATGGCGACTGAGGGCCATAGGCATGCTGGGAGGAAGAGAAAAGAAGAAAATCTTGTAGAAATAGATAAATAGCTCGTTGATATAAGGGCAGACATAGAAAATCTTGCATTGTGGATGCAGCAGAAAGCCAAGCCGAGATGGGTGTATGAATGGCCCATGAGGAAGGCAAAAGTAAAATGGCCAGTCAAGGAGTTGATGGCTAGAAGGCAGCACAGGCTGTTAAGAGGGTGGTTGAGGTATGCTGAAAACCTCAATGGACTAGAAGAAGATATGGTTTAGGTATGTGAACCAGAGATTGGGAGAATTCTCGGTGAAGAGAATGAAAGGAGATCAGCTGAAGATCTCAAGCACTGCCAGGAGGGCAGAGAAGAAATTCCAAATTGCCAAGTGGGAAAGGAGTTGAGATCGTTGCGGGATCTCACGGACTATCAAGAAGATAGCCAGAGAATTTTTCATTGTCATCTGGGAAATGAAATGAGTTTGTTGCGGGATCTCAAAGACTGCCAGGAGGATAGTGGAAGCATCTCAAATTGCCAGGTGGGCAAAGATGAGCATTCGAGACTATCTGAAAGTCTCATGGACTTAGAGATGAGTTCAATTTAGCAAGGAGTGCTGATGAAGATGGGATCAGTTGATATCATAATCTTCCAGGAGAGCAGTGAACAGATCCCATATTGCCAGGTGGGCAGGGATGAGTGGATGAGTTGGAATCAGCCAGAAGAGCTGACAGAGAAGATGAGCTCAGAGATGAGTTTGGATCAGCAGGTGCAGCTGAAAAAGGAGGAGGATATGAGGGATCTTCTGATGATTGGAGGAATTAGAATATTCCTACCACTTAGCCCAGAGGAGGCATAAATCTATGTTGCAGATGCAGCAACAGTAGAAGGACAGCCAGTTGAGATTGTCAGGGAGAACAAATTGGAGCAGATATCTGAAGCTGCCCAAGAAGAAGAAGAAGAGAATGAGAATTCTGAGGAATGGCTCAACATATTCAGCCAGGAAGCTGTAGCACTGAAGCTGACAGCAGAAGAAGTAGGAGAGGATGATGAGCATTCTGAGGAATGACTCAATATTTTCAGCCAGGAAGCTGAAAAGACTGCAACATGGGAGTTTGCAGTAGTAGAAGAAGAAGCATATAGCATTAGTTTGGATGATCTGTATGAACAGATAGAAGCCCTAGAGAGAAGGGTGAAAGTGCAAAGCACGCACATCCAACAGGTGAAGTTGGAAGCTGATGAAGAAGGCATGGGAGATCATAGTGATCTGCCCATGTGCCGAAATTTTCTGTAGCTGGGGAGACTGCAAAAACAAGACTAGCCACTGGAGAAGCTGGATGTAGTGATCAAGAAGATTAGAAGGCTGATGATTCGGTCAGCAGAAACTGCCAGCAAGGAAAGGCTGGGCAGAAAGGAAGCAGCAGCAGCAGCAATGCAGCAGCAACAACAGCAGCAACGAGATGGAGCAGATGAACAACTCCATAGGATGATTTGGGATCCAGGAGGATTTCAACATCTAAGATGGGAAGCTCATGAGCAGGAGCTCATGAATTTTTCAGTTGAGGAGTATGATGCAGGATCATCTCTCCACATCATCCAGCCAGCTAGCCAGCCATGTTAGCGAATTCAAATCGCACGTTGAAGAGAGAGGCGCAGCCTCATTTGGAATTTGAATTTAATGTAATTAAATGTTTAAGCTGGTGAGCTGTGAAGTCGTGCCTTTGTGCAAGAATTAGGTAGATAGGTATTTAATGTTTGTAAGGCTGAGATCTAGATCCAGATGTTGGACTAGACAACCATTCAATGTAATTGAATAGGGTAGGTAGATTGGAGGGAAGAGCTCGAAGAGCCCCCTCATGTAAAATATCAATTTCAGATCTCATTTTGAGTGTGTGTGAGTTAGTTGAGTTAGAGTCTGTGAGTAGAGAGTAGAAGGGAGAAGAGTTGAGACCTTGTTACAGGCCGTGCTCATGAACACCTTGTAAATACAGGCGTTTGCCATTTAATATAAACAGAAGTAGTTTTTCCTGCATGTATTCTGTGTTGAATGAATGTCTGTGAGTGTTCTATTATGTTGTAGATGTATGTTAGGCACTTGGAGGAGTTCTTGATTTCAAGCTTGAGAAGTCTTTGAGGCTTCATACCAGGAGGGTGTGACAGAACGTTGCAGGTTCTGATAGCTGTGCACAGAGGATGCATTTCTGAACTCTACGAAGTCAGACAGAGACGTGCCATGTGGGCACAGAAGTTGAAATCATCAACTCAGGAGAAAGACCTCAAGGTTGTTGAATACCTTGGAGGCAAGGCTGTGGAGGAAGAACACATTTGTAGATAGAAGCTCTGAGGAGTTCTGTGAAGCTCTGCCAAGTGGGCATTGAGCATATGCACAATGGTGCATTGAGAAGAACTATGTTGTGAGTTCTTAGGAAGTCAGAATCACTGAGGATTCTTGACACTCTGCCAAGAGGGAATTGAGCATACGCACAATGATAATCGAGAAGAACTCTGTTGTGAGTTCAAAAGGAACCAGAATCACTAAGGATTCTGAAGAGCTCTGCCAAGTGGGAATTGAGCAGGTGCAAGGGGTGCACAAGAGACAGTATTGTTGGATGTTCTGTGAAAAGATACTATGCCAGGAGGGCATTGAGTAAGTGTGCAGACAGAAGAAAAGAGAACTCTTTGAGTTCTGTAATTTAGAGGAAGAATCCACTGAAGGATCTTCACAGGGTTGTTGAACACCCTGCAGACTCAGCAAGAGGTCTCTTTAGTAGAAGGATAGCCAGGAGGGCATCCAAGTATTCTCCATCTGTGGGAGAAGAAAGAAGGATAAAATCCCTTAGGGGTCTGAGCGTTTGAGAAGCTTAGGAGAGACAACATTGTGTGTGCGTGAAGACTCTGTAGAAGCGCAGACGTTGGAATCCCTTGAGGATTCGAAAGGAACAAGCTCAGGAGGAACAACATCGTGGAGAACGCAAGCGAGGCTTAAAGCCGAGAGCTCGCAAAGAAGGAAGACAAAGGTCGAGGCCTTTGAGTTTTGGTAAATTCTTCCAAGTCTCGGAAGACAGTGCGCAAGCTCATGAGGGAGCACAACAACCGTCAGATCAGTTGGAGAAAAGAGATCTGGACCGTTGGTTTCTACGTCCAGAGAGCATCAGAGTGAGTGCACAGAAGAGGAGATTGTGGACCGTTGGATGTTCACATAGAGACCCGACAGTCGTTGGATCTGTCGTGAGTTATACGGTGTTTAAACCATCGGGAATAGCCGAGGGGAAAATCTCGACGAGAGGCGTGGCCATCGAGATATTGGCTATCAGGAAATCGGAAATCTTGTGGACAGGATATTGGGAATCTCCATGGTAAAATTATCGAGAAAGAGCTGAGCCGTTTGTTTGTGGAGACGCGTGGCGGAGATCGAGCGACCCATCGGTATATCGACTACTAGGGTTTTGAGTTGACAGAAAATTTCTGTCATCAGAGCATCGGAAACTCCGAAACAACGAGATTGGATCAAGGCCATCCATCATTTGGGGATGCATGGCAAAGATCCAGATTATCGTGGGACGTCCCGATAGAAAAGTCAAACCGGCGCATCAGGGTTCGGCGTTTCACAAATCCTGAGAGAAAGACTTCTGCAACATCAGAAGTCCCGAAATCATGAGAGGCGATCATGACCATCCATATTGAGGGGACGCATGGCAGAGATCGAAGCGATCAGGAAGTTTCCCGAAAGGAAAAGTTGTCAATCGGGAAATCGCGAGTCGAGATATCGGGAATCCCGTGGACAAGAGATTTGTGCATTTCGGAATCGCGAAGTCTGATTTTCCGAAAAGAGGAAAGCTTCGTTGTGTGGGGGCCAGCTGACGTCATATCAAGATATCGAGGATTCCGAGGACAAAGTGTCTATGCGCTTTGACATAAGAAACCCTGAAACCCCGACGAGAGATAAGACTGCGGTCACGGGGATAGTGGTCATATGGGCCAGGAGTTTAGCCAGGAGGGCTAACACGTAAAGCGTTGTATCGACGAATTGACTCATTGGAGATCGAGGATTCAAGAGGACAGGGGACTCTTGACATCGGGGATCAGAAAATCCCGAAACCCGAAATTATCATCGGGGAAAAGTCATAGGTGGGTGCAGAGGCTGTGAGAGGGAAAGAAGGACCTGTGGATCGAGAATTTGAGATTCCAATGGGAATTGAAAGAGCTGATTCGGCTCGCTTGGTGATTGAACGATCCTGTGAGTAGGAGCGCGAGGTGGTGGTCTCGCAGTCTCGATGCGTCAATAATATAATCTAATATTTTGATATTGTTTCCAAACTTCAAGTTTCTATTCAACTGATCAATTGTTTTCTCTAGTTTCTTTCTTAAGGAAATGATTTCAGCTTTTAGCTTCTTACAATTTTATTCCTTTTCTTTTAGCTGACTTTTGGCCACTTTTTCTATCCTTTTTGTCTCTTCTAGTTGCGTTTCCAGGATGATAACTTTCTTCTCTATTTCTTCAAGATCATGATCCTCCTCTTCATATTTCTGCAATTTCTACTTCTACTTTATTTTCTTTTTCCTAAGCATCTTTATTTCTTGTAAGGCACTATTGAGTTATGCTTCAATATCTTCTTCTTATGAATTCGACTTTTGTTTCCTATTATCTTCATTGTCTTCATCAACAGGATTTGTTTCCATGGTTATGGAGATAGATTATTATTCATCATCGATATCTTCCCTTTTTTCATATGGACACTTAGTAGAAAAATGTCATATTCTACCATAACTAAATCATTTGAAGGGTATCTTACTTTTGTATTTTCTAGGTCCTCCTTTTAGATTTCTCACAAATTGTGTTTCTTTTGTCTATGATTCATAGTTGGAAAAATAATTGGATCTCTCTTCATAAATGTTTTGTATCTTCTCCCAAATATGTTCAGTTGATGTACACTTCATTACCTTGACAGTCTCATAATCTGATAGGCCACTCAAGATGAAATATATTGATTTTGCATTGTTTTCACTTGACTCCTTCCCAAATTCATTTGTACAACCTCTTGTGATTGATTCCCAAATATGAAACCTAAGGACATTCAAATATGTCTTAATTATTATACTCCATGATGCATATTTTGTTCCATCAAACAAATGAGCTCTATTTATAGGGAGAGATTCTTTAAAATCCATATGTGCTCAAGATTTGTTTTCCAGTGGTTAAATTGTTTCTGAAGGAACCTACACTGATCCCAATTGTTGAAATTATGCTTATTCTAGGGAGGGAGGGTGAATCCGTATATACTTTATAACAATATTTAACCATTCACCAATCATTCATTAGTTGAGAAACAATAATCACATATAAACTCAAACCACAATGCACATAGTTTAACATGGAAATCCAATCGGGAGAAAACAATAAAACGTATCTTTATAAATGTCTATCAACACCAACCTATTGTTATAAATATTGTAGGAACTAACCTGCCAGAGACACCAATCTCCTCAACAGAGCACCGACTCAACAACACCTATAGGCACCGACCTACTATTACAATATTTGCAAGCACAAACCTGTTGGAGACGCCAATCTCCTCGCCTGAGCGCCAACTCAACAAGATATGTGTAAACACCAATCCAAGATCTTCATACATAGAGTAATTTTTAATTCACCTATATGTTTCATTCTACCGACAATCCTTCAAACCCTAGTCACATATAGCCTTCATTCCCTAACGAGCCTCATAACAACATTCTCAGAATATGATCCTAGACTGCAGAATCACAACCTCAAGACAACGCACATTGCAACATCACAACCTAAAAACATTGCACATTGCAGCATCATAGACCTTCAATCCTTCGTAGTGCACATTAAGAATAAGAAAATCCCAAGAAAACTTCTCAAACTTCTCTTGCACACCTTTAAATCCCAAAAAGATGCCCCAACTCCTTTAGGGAACCTCAGATCACTTCTACGCACCTCAAACTTGATCTCTTCCTTGGTTTCACTACAAATGCACAAATCCATCTTCTATTTATAGTATCTTTGTCCTCACTTTTAGGGCCATCCTGTAAAGACTAGTTGAGCCGACCTAAAGTTTCTAGTTAGGTTGTCAGAAGGAAAAATTCATATCTCCTCATTCCTAGGGAGTTAGAGCGAATGCCATATACCATTGGAAATGCATCTGAATAATATTTCCAACCATATAACCTATGATCCCATTTGAGCTAGGTATATAGGTTAAAAATTCCTTCAAAATAGGGTATCCAAACTGAGCATCAATAATGCAAAAGCATTGTTTTCAACAATTTCCATTTTTCAATCTTTATCTTGGACATCTATAGTCTCCCATTGTCTTTGAAATCAATGACAACAATATTTATAACACCATTCATTTGTTAAATCACCACTTTTGAATATGTAATGTACCTAAGGAGGATAATATGGAGTAATGTGAGGTACCTATGCAGGTACCCAAGGGTATAATGAATGTAACATGGCCATAATATTGGAATATGCCCACTATGTAATTAAAATGAAATAATATAATAATAAGGGGTAGTTGGCATAATAACCCATAGGAATACACATGAGTACCATTGTATTGGATTGTATTTTCTTGTAGCAAGGATGGATTGTGAAGTGATTCCTTCCACAAGGAGTATTTGATGGTGTTACCCTACCTTAAGGGTTCTTCTCTCCATATTCTTGTGTTGTTCATGGTGAATGTTTGGATATATTTGGTGTTTATGGTTTATTTATGAAGTTTCATGGTTGATACTCTCTTATATTTTTTATTTTTACTACAAGTGATATCATATATATTTCTTGGGCTTGAAGTGGGAGGATTTTTGGGCACAAAGTGGAAGTTTTTTTATTTCTTGCAGATTTTTGATGGAAAAAGGAGGACAACAACATTCAGGTAAATTAATGAAACTTTTTGTGTATAATTTGGAAAATACATCCCTATAACCAAATTCCTTGTGAAAAATACCCAATTTCAAAAAACATTGTTCAAAATGGAGTCCGAAAAGTGTAGATATCGTCAATTCAAAATCTACATTTTTTAGGGTTTTTTCAGTGATGACCACGAATTTTTCCAATTGGATATATTTTCAGAGAATGCACAAATTTTAGTCAAACTAGTGCCATTGGATCTATAGAATCTATGGAATTTCATAATTGGGGTCATAATAGCCAATTTGAGAAGTAAAACTGAAGTTATGATCATTTTACAATTCCAACCTCAAACCCTAACTACATAAAGAATCTCCATTGCAAAGTAAGTGATTCTCTTTGAAACCCTAGTTTTTTTTTTGGGATTTTCAAGAAATATGTGTTTTACAAAAAAAGATGATGGTTCTAATATTGAATAATACATAAAATGTAAGAATCCAATATGGGGAAATTGTTGGATCATGTTGTCATTGATATCAATGGTTTGATTGATTGATGTCAAGTAATTGATTGATGTCAAAGGATTGATTGATTGATGATTGATGTAATATAATATGTATTGTCCTTGATGAGAATGCATAGATGAAGATG
>JZKD02S1958629.1:0-18006 GCA_000966675.3 Picea glauca
ATCCTATTTATACTAAATATGTCTATCAAAAGAACCATCTAGAGGAAGATCCTTCTAGAAGCGGAAGCTTCTATTAGGTCTTCTTACATTCGACTTATTCTTCCTTATTTCTAGGTCTTATTAATATTGACCTTTATTAAATCAAAATATAATATTCTACCTATGTGAGGGGTTAGGTCCCTAAAACTCTTTCCTTAGCCAAGAAAGATCTAAAAATGTTTTAGTAAGATCAATTCATATATTTACCTCAACATTTATTTGGCGACCATACTGGGGAGATCTTCCATATCTCTCTGGTTGATTTTTATGCTTGATTATCATCGAATATATCTACTTTTCTTATATTTATTCATTGATTGTTTCATTTTTTAATGGTTGTACCTATTGCAAGGCAGCCTAATATTGAGCCCGATATTCAAGATCAAACCATCATTGCTTTAAAATTGTTTAATACCATCTTAGATACCGCTAATACCCTATTTCAGCTTAATCGCTCATGGGAAGCAATTGAACAAGACATAAGTGCCCAAGAATGTTGAGAAGCTAGGCATAGACAGCTTAGGAATCAACCATAAATTTATTTATCTTCTTTTCATGTTCTTAGACCCTCATGTCTCTAGGAGAAGAAGAGGTTTGTCACTGGAAATTAATCCTATTGCTGAAATAGGAAGAAGGAACGTTGTGTTATCAACCCAACAAAGTACTCTAAGGAGAACCTTGTCTGATTTATCTAGTTCATCTTTCTCTCCCTTACCTATCATTCACAAGATGGAATATAGTGGTGGATCTAGTGGAACTAGAGGTGCTTCTTCATCTCAATATTCAGCTTTGTCATTGATTGGTAACTTATATAGTCACCAAGTCCCTGTCCAATCTACCAAAAACCCCGACAAAGTCATTAAAAAGTATGGTCTTTTTCATTTTGAAGAAGATGCTACAACCACCCCATGGCATGTTTCCTCTCCTCTTAATCTGGCACCTGCTACTCATCCACTCCTAAATTCAAAGAGAATCTCCCTAGGTTTTCAGGGAATAACACGGTCACTATGAATGAACACTTGGTGGCATTTTCTAATGTCTGTCACAATACAGGAGCCAATGACAAAGATACTTGTATGTTCTTATTTGTCAATTCCCTTGAAGGGAAGGCTGCGGCTGATTTCTTCGATCTCCCTCCTAATATTTTATCTACTTGGGAGGAATTATTCTATTGGTTCAAATATACCTATGGAAAATCCAAAATTCCAATCGAGCAATTACAAGAATACAATATCATCGCTTATAAGTATGGCTAGACTATCAAGTCCTTCAACTTGTGTTTCACCAAGTTATACAATCAAATCCCTGAACTCATTCGACCTCATAACCAAGTCTCTTTCATGAATTATTATAATTCATTGCCTTCCCCCTATTGTCATAGGCTTGAGGAAAATGTCATTGATAACCTCGGTTCCGCTCTGCATACTTTTTTAGAGTATGAATAACATCTTGAAAGAACAGCTCTTCCTAAGGGATATTTAGTTAAATAGACAGACATGTCCACCCTCTTACAACTTGTACAAGACACGAATAATCAAATGATAGTGTATAATAGAAAAGGAAATGTCTCCTATCTTACCCCTGGAGCTTCATCTTCTTCTGCACCCCCCTTTAGAAATCCAAATGAAAACAATTTTTCAGCCTAAAGCTATCATGCCTCGTAGTTGGTGTAAATTTTTCAAGGAACACCATGAGGAAAGTACATGTGAGGTAAAGAAGAGTGCCAAAGATAAAATCTTTTGTAAGAGACCTAAAACTACCATCGTTGTCCTACACTTTGCAGAGCCAGAAGATGTCATGATCATAAATACTAGAAATAAATCCTATGCTCCCAAAATCAAATATGATCCTCCCCACACTTATTCTATCCCAATATCATCCTCACCAGCTGCTTTTGTTTAGTTTCCTAAGTCTCTTGATAGTCAAGGAACTACCTCCCCTCTCCCCTCTTTCAAATACAACATTCTAAATTAGTTGGCCAACATCAAAGCAGATGCAACCCTTCTGGACATGGTCGTCATCCCTGAACAACATAACCATCTAAAACAATTCATGGAAGGAAAATATTTCATTGTATCCAACCTCTCTAAAGAGGTAGATGAAGAGGATTCCTCTGTAAATAAAGTAGGTGTACATAACTTTAGACAAATTGTAAAAAAAAACTCGTTTTATATTTCTATAAAGATTTTGGATAAGATTTCCCATTGTTTCCTCATTGATGGCGGTTTGGGCCCAAGTGTAATGTCGAAGATTATTATTGAAGTGATAGGCTTGTCTTGTACAAATGAAAATGCCAGAATCATTTTCTCTTATAATATTCTACAAAAAACAACCATAGGTTAAATCAAGGACGTGACCTTGGTTTTGTGCGTGCACCCTGAAATTAGGACAACCCTTAATATTCAGGTAATCGACATGTCAGTAAGTAACTACTCGATCATCCTAGGAAGAGATTGGAAATATTTTATGGGTGGATACCTCTCACTCAACGGGACACACTTATACATTCCTCAGAATGGTAAAAATATCATAGTCCTCAGAGAGGGGAGAATTTCACCTTACATAGAAAGTGTCCCACATCCTAATGTGAATTATATCGAGGAGGACCTAGGAGTGTATTCCATCGTTGCCGAGGAGGAAAACACTACCTTGCAACAAATCGACTTTGACGACGGGATGTAGCATATGCACTTTGATGGTTCATGCTCCAATGAAGGAAACAGAGATGGTATTATCTTGTACTCTCTTGTGGGGAAAATTCATAACTTTTCTTATAGGTTAGAGTTTGCTTGCACAAACAATGTCACTGAATTCGAAGAATTACTATTAGTCATTGAAAATGCCTATAATCTGGGTTGTGGTCACCTTACATTTTTTGGGGATTCCGAGCTTGTTGTGAACCTTGTACATAAGATATACTCTCCTAGCATCAAGTTGATGAAACTGTTTGGGCACTTATCTCAAACCTACTATATTTCAACATCACTCATGTTAAAAGGGAATTGAACTCAATGGTTGATTGGTTAGTTGTTTTTGCAGCCTCTCCTAATCGGAAACTTCTTCCACAAATACCTTATTGTACTTTTCAATCTCTATATCGTCCACATATCCCTGACAATATATAATCATGGCAGGTCTTCCCTAGTGACGAGAGCATCTATGATTTCATTCAAAATGAACCTTATAAGCCTAAGGAAATTATATCAATGGATGATAACAATATTCCTAAGGCATTGACTCCTCTATTAAGTTCATTTTCATCGAGTAATGTAGGAAACAAAGAGAAACATAAATAAGAGGAGTCGAAAAGGAAAGTGGGTGAACCCATTTCCTTGAACATTGGAACACCGAAGTCTCCAAATAATGTTAAAATAGGTGCCCAATGTTCTGATGAAGAAAAATTGAAGTTTGCCAGACTTCTTGGTGAATTTAAAGATCTTTTTTCTTGGTCTTATGAGGATCTTCGTGGTTTTGATCCTACTCTTATACAACATGTAATTCCTATCAAGGAGGGCATAAAACTAGTTAGGAAAAAACAAATACCTATTAAATTTGCACTGGAAGAAAATGTTTGAAAGGAGTTGGAAAAACCCTTGAAGGATGGGATTATCTTTCCAGTTAAGTATTCAGAATAGGTTTCTAATTTGGTCCCCGTTCAGAAAACAATTGTTCAGATCAGATTATGTGTAGATTTTCTCACATTGAATTGGGCTAGTATAAAATACCACTTTCCTCTCCCTAATATGGTAATGATTTTGCAGCAAGTTGCAGGGTCACAGATGATGTCCTTGCTTGACAATTTCTCTGTTTACAATCAAATCAAGGTAAAAAGGGTAGATAAATATAAAACCACTTTTATTACTCATTAGGGCACTTTTTCTTATGAATGTATTCCTTTTGGCTTATCCAATGCAGGTTCCACTTTTCAAATAGCTATGCAAATAGATTTTGACAATTTGATCGGAAAGATTATTCAAATCTATCTTGATGACTTAACTGTGTACTCTAAAAACCGATCAGATCATTTTGGTCATATTAAAAGAGTTCACATGCAATGCAGGAAATTTGGCATTTCTCTAAATCCTTCTAAGTCTATTTTCAGTGTTACCAAGACCAAGCTCCTTCGACACATTGTCTCTGATTCAGGAATAAGCATTGATCCTGAAAGGATTGTTTCTATCCTAAATCTACCTACTCCCACTTCCAAGAAGGAGGTTCAATCTTTTATGGGGGTTATTAACTTTGTCTATAGGTTTGTTCCTGATTTTGTTGTAATGGTCAAGCCAATTCATAATCAGATTAAGCAAGATCATTCATTTTCTTCGACATATGATGTCAAAGATGATTTTGTAGGGATCAAGAAAGCAATTAGTTCTGCACCGGTTTTGGTGAAGTCGGATTTTGAGAAAGAATTTATGATATATAGCAATGCCACAGAGCAAGCAGTTTCTGCTATCCTCATGCAAAGTGATGACCAAGGTAACGAAAAACCAGTGGCTTACATGAGTCAAATCTTGTCCGATGATGATTTTAAATATTCTTTTATTGAAAAACATGCTTTCTCTCTTGTTAAAGCTGTTGAAAAAATTCGCCACTTCTTCTTAGGTAAGAATACGTTGGTAAAAGTCCCTTTACCCACTGTCAAGTTTTTTCTCTCACAGACTTATATTTCAGGGAATCTTGCACATTGGCTTGCCAAGATCCAAGAGCATGATTTAACTATCATGATTTCTACCACCATTAAGGAACGTGACTTAGCCCTTCACTTAGCTCAGGATGTTGAAACTAGTGAAGAAATTGATGAACATGATAGTTCTCTATTAGCATTGTTCTACATTGATAATCAGATTCTTCATGTGTCTGAACATCCTTGGTATAATAATTTGGTTTACTATTTTCAAAATCAAAGATGTCTAGATAACTTAGACACTCATCAAAGAAGAAGGCTCTGACTCGAATATGCTAGATATGTCATTATAGGAGACTTATTGTTTAGAAGATATGTTGATGGTATGTTGCTTCATTGTGTAAACAATGAGGAAGCACAGAAACTGTTGCAACAAACTCATGGTTCTTGAAACTATGTTATTCATGTAGGAGGTCATTTTTCTACTAAAACTACTAATTTTAAGATTATCAGAAAAGGATACTATTGGCCTTCAATATTTCATTATTCTTATGTTTTTTCGAGATCTTTTGACAAGTGCCGGAAATTTGCTAGGAAAGAATGCCTTTCATCCATGCCATTACAACCTGTCCTCCCAGACTTTCCTTTTTAAAAATGGGGTTTGGACTTTATAGGTCCTATTAATCCTTCGTCTTCAGTAAGACAAGTATTTATCTTGACAACTACAGACTATTTTACAAAATGGGTTGAATTTGTCCCGCTTAAACATTCGACAAATGATCAGGTGATTTCTTTCCTTGAAAATAATATTTTTTCCAGATTTGGTCTTCCTTTAGATATTATTATAGACAATGGTCTTGCTTTTATTTCTGCTAAGTTGACCCAATTTTTAGCTAATTTGGGGGTTAAACACTTTATCTCACCATCTTATTAACCCCAAGGGAATGGGTAGGCCAAGTCTACCAACAAGAATCTGGTGAGAATTGTCAAAAGGCTCATCGAAGATAAGCCTCGTCAATGGCACACTCTCCTCACTTATGCCCTTTGGGCAGATCGAGCTACCACCAAGGTGATTACTAGTTACACTCCTTTCCATCTTATTTATGGTCAAGAAGCCACTCTTTCTATTAAGTTGGAACTTAAAGCCATTCTTTTCTTAAGGTTACTGCTACAGGTTGAAGAATTAAATTATTTTGATGATTTAAAAAGGATGAATGCACTCCTGGCTTTAGAGGAGAAAAGGACATTTGCTTTGGGTTATATAAAAAGAAGACAGCAAATTGTTAAAAAATATTTCAAAAAGAGTGTCAAACCTGTCAAATTTAAATTCAATGAGAAAGTACAATTGTGGGATTCATCTCATGTTGATAGGGGAAGACATTCAAAGCTTCAAAAATTATGGTTGGGTCCTTTAAAGATTGCTTTTGTCCTGGGTGAAAATTCTTACATTGTAAAATATTTACAAGAGCGATTTTTTTCCTACAGCACTAACGGTTCTCACTTAAAACATTACGTGGAACCATCTTGAAGAGTTAAGGTTGTTTGGATTGTTATGTATTTTAGTAGTTTTCAATTCTTCTTTCATTTTTGTCGTTTCAATTCTGCTTACATTTTAGTAGTTTTTATTTCTACTATTTTCATCTCTGTCATTTAATTTTTGCTCACTCCCATTTTGTTGTTTCATTTCTGTTATGACATTTCTTTCTTTTTGTTCTTTTGACTTCAATTTTTGTCAAAAATAAAACGTTAGATCAATTTTTCCACATCGACACTTCTGCAAAGTATTGTTAATCAATAACAATAAATCTTACATGATTGTTATGATGTTCCCCATGAAGGCATCATTGAATTTGTTATCTTCTTTCACTGATGTTTTACGAGATAGTTGTTTACATCCCACTTCTACTTTCCATTTATTCATCCATTTTGAGATTCAAAAGAGCAAGTTCGGAAAAAATTTCTCCTTGAATTCAAGAGCAGGTTTTAGTTGAATGATTATGATTATAGGAATAAACCCCCTCATACTTAACACTTTCCATGAGTTATTCCCAAATTCCTGATCCTATTTCCATTAAATCCGCTCACTTCCCCCTATTTCATAATCATTCTGATTTATATCTTCTTGATCTGATGTTACTTGGTCTGTGAAACCAGACACTCTGAGTTCTTAATCTGTTGGAAACAGATTTCACTGTGGAGTCGCTAGTTTGTTGACGATTAAAATCGCAATGATGAGTTCTACCCGCAAAGTATTGCTAAAGCTCTATTATTTAAACTATGCTAATAATATAATACTAGTAGGTGGGACCGCCTTGTAGACTGGAGGCTCAATGATAGACATATCACACATTTTTTCTGTTGTTGTTTCGACGTTTCTTACACAGTCCTACATGGTTGACAATCCATTCTTGGTTTTTTTTGACATAGTAACAGGTGGATGATGCATTTTATGGGATGTTTTTGCAATTCAAGGCATTATTTTTTATGTTATGATGGGCATGTATTTGCAGTTGCTATGATTTAACCATGTCAAAAATCATCGTGATCAACTACCTAGCCACATATATACAAGAGATATGTTAGTGACATCATAATAAAAACAAGGAAGAAAACCTATGAAAAAATATTAAAGGAAAGGAAGTTATGTTTGAGTTATGTTAAAAGGCTATATGCAAATGGAAAAGTAAAAGTGATGTTAGTGCTAATCCTAACAATTATACTATGGTTGGTTAGTGGCTATGTGATTTTTATTACATTTGATTTGGGCGCATATAACATTGCAATACATATGATATGGCATAGAACTTGGCAAAAGTTAATGTGTGAATGTTTGGGTGGTGCATTGGGCAAAGGATATCGTCATAGCTTTCAATTGTTTGGGCATTGAATACATGGTTTAATGAATTGGTGAATGTTTGGTTGTCTTGTACTTCGAAATTGAATAGGATAGGAGATAGAAGCAACGTACAGTAAATGCATGTCACTCCATACTCCCCCTATGGGTCATCACCCTAGCATTGTTCCTTGTTTCATTTTCGGCCTGTTAGTTGTGAAGCTCTGCATTTCAGGCTCTTGGGGAAGGCTCAGCCAGCTCGTCATTTTTAAGCTCTTAGTTATAGGTATGGTTATTTTTCACTCCATCCATGAATTATACTCTGTGTATGAACAAACAACAACTCAGTAATGCTTGGTTTTGTGTGTTCCTAAGAATTTAAACAGTGTAAATATGTGATATTTCTCTCTATGATGATTGTGTAATTGTCTCGGATTTGCAAGCAAAAGAATTGGTTTTTGATTGAGTGGTGCATTCACTGGTTGTTCTGTCGGTTTAAAATTGTGGTGGGTCTCTGTGGATAATAAGTGAATGGGTTATATATCGCTCTGTATTAATGGTGGAGGGTTTTTCTCTGTGTATTATTATCGGTTGTTACCTCACATTCATGAGTGTAACCCTATCCAGTCGCATTTGGATTGCCATTCGGTTGTTGTGTATTTTATTCATACCAAATTCATGTTCGTGGGCTCATTCTCATTGTCCTTTCACCGAAGTACCCCAAATTCCAGTATTAGGGTTTCCATAACGTTAATGAGTATTGTATGGTTGTGGAGTGATATAAGTTATACCTCTACATTATGCATCATCATTGGTATTGATGTCAGGTTGTTCGTCTATTAAGAAAATGGACAGAGAGGTAATATCTTTGTGTGTTCTTTGAATAACTATTACGGTTTAGTTAACTATGCCTCTCCTCTATAACATAAAACACACTATGTGCACTGGAGTTTTGTACCCTACTCGGCGTTGCCTTCCTTGGTGGCTAGTTATTGGTTACATTGCCCAGGTTGGGAGTAATAAGGAGACCTTGTGGCTTACTACTGTGTCTGTATTGAAAGGTATTTTACCTGTGGTTTATATGTCTCTGAAGACCTCCAGTTCTCTGTGCTATTGTTAAAAGAGCACGCTCTTGATTGTCTCCTTGTATTTAGTTTCGACAAAGCCCGATTTTAATCTCCAACTGTTCTTTCTCCCTTCGGGAATCTTCTTGATTTTCAAATATTGTCTTATCAGTGGAGTGGTTATGGATTTTTTCATCGATTCCCTATCTCGTCTAAATTCTATCATTAAATTATTTGAAAAGTTACAATTGGGAATGAGTAATTATATATAGTCAAGGGATATTATCTTTTTGCTATGATTCCATTTAGTGTGTTCTTATAGCGTGATATTAATTTCAAATCGGAAACACCTGTGGTTTTTCTAGGCCTGATCAAGGTTATAGCTAATTGTGGAAATGGTTACTATGTGTAATTGTTTATGTTCACCTTGCATATATTATTGAATCATCGTGCAGATTATAAATCATTATATCGACAGTAATGAGGTTCGGGTTTTATGTTAACTGTGGTTTCGTTGCAAAATATTATTGGTTGATATGATGAAGACTGTGTGTAATCGAGCATGTTTTGGAAGTCTACTAGTATTTTAAAAAGGGACATGTGCATTTTTTTAATTGGGAAATGATTGTAAATTGGAAGACAATGGATGTTTTTATTATAGCGACGCATTATGGGATAGAGGTCGAACATATTGTTGTTTGTGTGTGTCTTTGTGTTTTTTTTTAAGGGAGGCAAGGAAATAAAAGATAAGTGTTTTCTTAACAGGATTGTTGAAATGGAAAGTTGTTTTGATTATGAGTATGATTGCACAGACTATTCTGAATTGGGAAATTTTGGAAAATTTAAATGTTGGAACAACGAGCAGTTTGATACATAGTAATTGTTGGTATGTGTTGGTATTTTTTTGGTTTGATTTTAGTACAAAGTTATGATTATTGATTACTTAATTTGTTTTATGAACAATATCCATTAATTCCCCTACCATTCTCTCACTTTTCCACACATTACGACTCCCCTCACATTCCCAGATTCACTTTGCACGCCCTGTTCTTAAAATTAAATTATAATTAAATGAAAACTCTGTGTTATAGCAATTGAAGGATGACACAGAGATGAGTTACAATTGATATGTTTTGTTGTTACAACACAGTTGATTGTTTGATAATTTGTTGAGCAGTAATCATGATCTACTCCCTTCCATTTTATCACTTTTCACTCAATACAACCCCTCATATATCCCAGAACCCTTATTCACCCCCTGCTCATTGACAAGTATTAAACAATTGTTATGGATTGGATTGCATGAGTCTAATCTTTTGTTGAGCCAAACTTTGTTTCATATTTAAAGAGATGTCATGTATGGTTTGTTTAAGAATCTAGTTGCTAATAAACGCTGCATACAGGAATGACCTTCTTCAGCAGAGGATGCCATGGCCATAATAACAGGGGAAGAGGAAATTAGAATAGGGGCCCTAGAAAGCCAAGGTTTTCGATACATTTTGATGCAGATCCACAATAGTTGAACTAGCTATTCCAAGTTGAATTTTTCAACTAGATTGGACAAGGGGTAGTCCAAACTAGGCCAGAAAGGCCTCCTTTCCAACCCCAGCATGTCCTTGGCATCCAAGTTCCCCCTCATGTCTCATTACATCCTGGAGTCCTTGAAAATGATGGATGGCAAGATATTGTCCACCCAATAGTCTCCCAACATCATGCATGGCCCAATTTGTCTCTACCTACTCCTCCTCCACTGGTTAACCCAATTGTCCAAGTTGCCCCTGCACACTCACCTGTACAGTCTTCCCACGCAAGCAAAAGGCTCAAAACCGAAGCCCACTATGCATATGATAAAGGAAAATTTGTTGTTTCCCCCTCCTCTCCCTCAAGTGATTCTGCCAAATCCGTTTCATCCCACATGTACTTCAGAGATGATTTCTCTCATGTTTTCAGTGAGATGAAGACTAAAGTCTCCACACGGACTAAGAGTAATTCAGAGAAATCAAAGGGAGACAATAGCAACAAAGGGAAAATTGCCTCCCAAAGTGGCAAATATGGTTTTTGAGTGTTTTTCTTTATTGATTGTTGAGAACAGTTGACTGTTGAAGTTTTAGACAGCACACTATTTTTGGATATTTTGGATATTATATTTTTTGGATATGGTTTAAAATATCATTGATATTAATTTTCAAATTATGATAATGGTGATGGGAGTCACAAGGAGGGATGTGTTTGATTGATTGACTAGTTGTGTTTATTTTTGTTAAGAAACTAAAGGGAGACACAAAGGGTCCCACCTACTAGTTATTATTTATTAAAGACCCTTATTATTATTATAATAATTCTTCCCCTAAACTAAAAGTTAGTTGAGTTTTAGTTAACTTAACTAGAAGAGGTAGTTTAACTACTGCAACTAATTTTGATTTCTTAAAGGAAAAAAGAGAAGGAGGAACAAAAGGAGAATAGAAGGAGAAAGCATACTAAGGTCTGCTCTTGAGTTTCATTGAGATAGTTCAGTTTTCAATCATTCTTTAATTCATTGAAGGCCTAATTCTCTTTTATGACAGTAGGGTCCTATTGTAGACAGCAAGATTCAAGGTTCAATTACATCATTCAGACACTTTTTTTCCAGAGGTGTTGATCTATCTTTGATAGACTGTGTAGACTTGTTTGTTTATGAATTAAATTTCATGACTCATAAAGGATATTGTGCAGAGTCGAGTGGGAAAAATTATGTGGCAAGATGATCCATATTTTAAAGTTCATTCTTTTACTTTCTGTCAAAATTCCTTTTGTATGGTTTTCATTGGGGACATCTAAGTTTGACTTTGGTCCAAACTTCCTCAGGGATTTTTTTTAAAGAGAATGATTCTTTTGATTAATTGGAATGAAATAAGTGATTGCTATTATGTCTCATATATGATAATTATTGACTTGGTATTTTTTCTTTTGTCTCCATATTTACTTTTGCATTTGTTATATTCAAAAAATTATATAAAATATTGAATTTTACAGCAATATTTTATTTATAAAAAATCATCCTAAGCCCTTGTAACCAATACTTGTGGATTAGGAAACAAATTTTGAGGCTATAAAAATAGGGTGATATTCTCGTCTATATTTCCTTATCCAAGAAAGATATGAAAATGTTTGAGTAAGATCATTTCATATATTTTCCTCAATAGAGCCCAAGCAGCCAAATCGATATTTTGGGTCCAGCGGCTGGCACCGTCGGCGTAACCGATGTGGTAGGATGATGGATGATGCATATTTCAATAACACGGATGATAGATTAGACATGTGAAATGGTGGAAGAAAAGAAGACTAAAAACTCTACAAATGTGTACAAAGAAAAAACTAAGGTAGAATGGCTATGCTTAGGCGTAAAACTTCTTTAGGTACAACCTGTTGACGGGTTCTTTGAGAGGGTATCCTTTTGGAGAGGCCAGGATGTGTTCCCCCTTAGCGAGGCAATGTTGGATGATGTAGGTTCCATGCCATAGTGACTCGAATTTCCCTGGGTCGATCATATCATCAGTGATATCATAGGTTAAGACGAGATCCCCTTCATTGAATGAGCGAAGGATGACATGGCAGTTGAAGGTGGATTTGGACTATTTTTTATCTACCTCATTGTTCTGTAATGAAGATCAATGATCTTCATCCAGTGAATCTAAGGTCAGTAAGCACTGCTCCATTGGAGCAGTGTCAAGTAATAGCTCGATGGAAGTGTGTAACGTGGGGATTTTTCACTCGATAGGGAGGGTGGATTCGATCCCATGGAAGAGGTGTAACGGTGTAAAACCAATGGTAATTTTGACTGTTGTGCGATAGGCCCATAACGTAGAAAAAATCATATGATGTCAGTTGGTCTTATGTTTGTTGACAATAAGTTGTAGCATGGTTTTGAGGACTTTGTTGATAGCCTCGACCTGTCCATTGGAATGAGGGTAGTATGGGGAGGAAAACTCATAGGAGAAGCCTAATTTTGAGGAGAGCTCCACGAATATCTCATTGTCAAAGTGTTTACCGCGATTGGATAATGACATTATTGAAGAAAAAATGCGATGTTGTGTCAAACGTATTTTTGAAAGTGGGTATGGCTTTCGCCCATTTGGTAAATTAATCTACTGCCACAATAATGTACTTGTGTCCATTATTGGATGGAGGATGGAAAGTCATGAAGTCTATGCCCCATTTGCAGAAGTGTTCGATAGTGATGACTAGATGTAGAAGAGTTGGTGGCCCTCATTCTTTGTTTGCATAGAGCTAGCATTTGTCAGATCACTTGAAAGTGCGGATGTAGTCATGAAACAATGTTGGCCAGAAGTAGCCTGCTCGAATGATTTTTTGGGTGGTGGACATACCCGAGAGGTGACCAATGCAAGTGCTAATATGGAAATCGTTCAAGACTCTGTCAGCTTTGTTAATGGTCAAACATCGGTGAAGGATGATGTTGACGAATGTCTCTGATGAGGAGATATCGAGGGGCATAATCACGAATGCATAGACGATCATCTGGAGAGAGATGAGACCCAAAATTATGTTTCTGTAGGTAGACAAGAGGTTCATCGTACCAGGGGTCATAAGAGGGGATGAAGAAGAGGTTTTCATCGGGAAAATTTGTATTGACGAGGGATGCTTTACTGTCCGAAGGAAAAGACGTAATGAGTTAGGTGAGGAAAAGTTATTTCTTTATTTTGGGATTTTAGAACTCTAGGTCGTATTCCTGGAGGATAACGATCCATCAGACAAATTTTCCATTAATATGTCGGTGACTAAGCAAGTACTGCATGGGGTTAGACTCTACTATGATTTTGGTAGTTCGAAGCTGAATATAATGGCGCATCTTTTGGACTATGACAATTTCTAGGGCAAGTTTCTCATCATGATTGTACTTCAGAGGTGGCCCTAAAATATTTTTATTGATGTAGTAAATGACATGTTCACACCCATCATCCTCTAATTGGACGAGGACTCCTGCTAATGAGACGGCTAAGGCTGACAAGTAGAGGATGTAATTGTGATCATAGTCTGGAGGAGTAATCAAAGGGGCATTAGATAAGGTAGCTTTTGAATCATCAAAATTTGTTTGATCATGTTCATCCCATAGAAATGGGATATCATGTCGTGCGAGGCAAAGGAAACCATGTGCATGAGTGGCATAGTCTGGGAAAAAGCAATGTAAATAGTTGGATTTCCTTTGAAAGCTCTAAAGTTGGTGTAAATTCCTTTGTGGGGGAATTTCCGTGATAGCTTGGACCTTGAGGGAGTCCACCGTGATGTTGTGTTGGGAAACAAAGAACCCAAGGAGGTGTCTAACAGTGATGCAAGATATGCACTTGAGGGGGTTCAAGTGGATATTATGTTGGCGACATCGTTGGAAAATGATGCATAAGTCATATAAATGTTGAGTTCTCTTTTTGGATCAAGCATTGAGGTCATCCAAATAAGTGAGGATGATGCGAGAAAGATCATGGAAAACATAGGTCATGGCCCATTGAAACGTAGCACCTACATTCTTGAGTCCAAAAGGAATGACACGATAAGAAAAGGTAACCCAAGGGGTATTAAAAGTGGTTTTATACCGATCTGCTAGATTATTTTGATTTGATTGTAGCTGAAGAACCCATCCATAAAGGATAGTGCTTCATGGTCAGCACAGTCATCGATAATTTGGTCGATGAAGGGGGTTGGAAAGTTGTCTTTGGTACAAGCATCGTTGAGATCGTGAAGGTTTGTGCAAACGCGAATAGTTCCCTATTTTTTGTTAACATGGATGGAGTTGGATACCCATGAAGTGTACGCAATGGGGTAAATGAACCCGGCAGAGTGTAACTTGTCAATTTCGTCTTTAATAGCCACAAATTTGGATGGTTCAAGGGGCCATTTCTTTTGACAAACTGGGGCGATATCTGGCCAAGTGTCAATGTGATGTTCGAGAATAGATGGATCAAAGCAGGGAATCTTTGTATAGGACCAAGAAAAAATATGATGGTATTCCTAAAAGACAGCTTTGTAAGCTGTGAGTTCTTCATGGGATCATGCGGTGCCAATGATGATTTCTTCTACGATTCTCGTTTTAATGGAAATGTCGATTTTGATGGTGGGGTAAATGTTGGCCATGTTTTCTTCTTCAAAAGAATCTAGGGTAGGGATAGGGTTATTGAACTATTATATATGCCCCAAAGGAATAAAATACTTGGTTTCGATTGTGCATATGGAATTTTGGGTAGGAGGCTGAAAGGCCTCTTGTGAGAGAAACAATGCTCAATGATGGAGCATGTTCCATGGGAAATCAGGGGTAGTGAGTTCTTCTAGGATATCTTCATCACAATGGAAAATACGAGAATACAAGGGATTGTGGGAGTTGATAGGGGGAATTGTCAACATATTTTTTTCCTCTAGTGGTGAGGACATAGACGGGATATCGTGTATAGGGTGTGAGGGATTGTTGGACATAAAGTGAATGTCTCGATACTGTGGAGAGTGTGTTGTTCATGCAAGTACTGACGATTAAATGTATAGAATATCAGTAATGTGAGCCTTAGTAGAAGGTGGTCAAGCAGGCTCTGGCCAAGACGTTTGGCATACTGCGGATAAAGTTTGGCAAAATTCAGGTACAACTGGGAAATGATGAGTGTAATGGTTATATTCTGAGCATATGGAACAAGAAAACTTGGTTTGCAACCCTTTATTTCCTATAGTTGAGTACTTCGGAGTAGCAGTGAACGTACTTGGTGCAGTGATGAGCAATTTGGTTTCTCTAGGGAGTTGGATCAGATGGAATAACTCGGGAAGAGTAGGGAATCTATTAGTGGGGTTCCTATCTCTTTCACATAGTGCGCAAGGAGGTTGAACTCAGGGAGGAAATGGAGTTGTGGGATCTTTTTTCTTTCGCCTTCCCCCAGTAGTGGCAATGGTGCCAATAGTTGGGGGTGATGGTGGCATGGCAGGAGCCTATACTAGGATCTGCATAGGTATTCCCTCTGTCTGAGGAGGGAGAGATGGTTGAGGAACCATCGCAATTGGATGTAGATACCATATAGGGATGTAAAGCACTATGTTAGGAAGGGTAAGGATTGCATCTACTTGGAATGCTTGGATGTCAGGTGGGGGGTAGAAGAAGGGAATTTTGGTAATGGCTTGGGGGACTACCTCCCAAACCGATATTTTCCCTTGGAGGGGGGGGGGAATCAGGGATCAGTGGTGCGGTGGGGTTCTTAGGGGATTCCTAAGGTAATGGTTCTTCAATTGGTGGAAGGTTGAGGTGAGGAGAGGCCTCAGTGGGAGGAATAGTGTCTCTTATATATGTTCCATTATAATATACTACACACACTTGTGTTGAAGGGTGTAGGAGGGGTGGTGCTCCATGATATACCCCTAGCAAATATGGGTCCTTGAAAACGTCGAGACCCATGTCGATGACTAAATAAGCATCTGAGCTAGTGTGGACAAGGGGAATAATGTCATCAATGTTGGCAAAATGGTTAGTCTCATATTGTGTTATTTGGTCGATGGTGACGATCTTCCCATTGTGGGGGAACATCATCGTTCGAAACATAGAAGAGGCCATTACCTTCATAGTGTACATGTAGCTATGTCTGAACAAGCTATTGTAATCAAGTGGGTGTCGATAAATTCAATGTCGATGAGGATGGTTTTTCCCCCGAGCTTGACGGGGACATTTTGTAAGAGCCCTTCAGGGGACAAGGGTCAACCATCATAATCTCGCAGGGTGATGGAAGATGGTACTAGCTCGGGTGAACCGTGTTTTTTCTAGACTACTTTAGACATGATGCATGTGGATGCACCTTCATCGATGATACATCGATGTATTGTGATGTTCTGTATTTTAACTGGTATCTGGAAAGCTACCAGGGTGGGGAGGTGTGGTTCTCCGCTATCTAGATCAAAGGTGATGAGTCTAGTATCATCCAGGTCGACTTCCCCCAAGGCGAAAAGTAAGTATTTTTGTTGAGTTGGACAGGTTTGGAGGACCTCCAATATAGACATGGCTGCATGAGATTGAGCTAAGTCTTCGACCAGACAGTAGTTATGGGTTGCCCTAGAAAGAGGGTTATTGATATTCTACCATAATGGATTGTGAGGTATGATAATGTTTAGTTCATTGTTAGGGCGTGGAATCACCAAGGGTTGGCTGGATGTAGTTGTAGCCTCTTCCGAAGTGGTTGGGTTAGATTTAGAGGGAACACCATACTGGTGATTGTGTGTTTGCAAAAGAATTTTTTCTTCGCTTGTAAGACGGATGTTGCGGTCGGCCAGATTTCCAGGTTGAATGGGACCTGGGTTTTGATACTACCCCGTTTGTGGTGGGGTAGGGTGTACCTCATGTTGGGTATTTGTCACACCTTGGTGTGCAATAGGGGTTTTCAAAACGACCAAAGGTGGTTTTTGCAAGTACTTTTGTGGGGCCTGTTAAGGGAAGGCGACATTGGAGGGAGTTGCACGTTCATGGAGTCTTCCATCTGTTTGAAATTGACAATTAAGGGGAAATGGTGTGTATAGTGTTCATACTCACCACAAAGAGCACAAGGGAAGTTAGTCTGAAGATTGTTGTTGTTCTTCCCTTGTCGTTTGTTATTATTGTTCCCTTGGGGGTTTTGGTTGCCTTGATTTTGGTTTCCCCCAGTAGGATGGTTTTTTTGGGGGTTATTTCCTCCTGGTCCTGGGTTATTATTGTTTCATTTTTTACCTTTCTTCTTGGCATTATTCGGATGATGGGATGGATTTTCCATATTCAACTATTCAAAAGTATGAAGTTGTTGGACGAGAGAGGGATGAACAAAATTAATGTCAACATTTGGGTGTCCTTTTGGAGGATAAATTGGTTGTCGAGGATCGGGAAACGGAAAATATGCATTCTTTTGTGGCAATGATCCATAGGGTGCATAGGAAGGTGAAGCACTTTCACTAGTACCCATCTTAGATCTTGAGGTAGAAGGTGAACCTGAACTTGGTTGAGAGGTCGGATGCATCATGGGTATCGATTAGGGCCCACTCATGGGTGGGGGGGAGAAGAAGGATATGGTTGTTGGTAAGGGGGTGGAGGGTAATAATATGGACCTACATATGGTTGTGGATATTGAGGTGCACCATAAATAGGTGGTGGTTGGTTGTAAGGTTGTTGGTGCATCATGGAACCAATCAAGCCATCTATAGCATGGGACATCCCAGGTTTGTCCTGGCCAAATGGTGTGGGTCTAGGTGCATCAAAAAACACTATGTATAAGTAACCTGATTGAGAATAGATGAGTTAAAACTATTGAGTCATGTTGATGGCCTGCTCCTCTATCTGAGGGAAGGTGGATGCTAAATCCTTGGTAATAACAGAGACAAGTGATTTAGAAACCAATCAAGACGTTGTTCTTTGGTGGTTTCCACTTTACACAAACTATGATGCCAACGCCATTCATGGATGTGAT
>JZKD02S1958629.1:38376-83417 GCA_000966675.3 Picea glauca
ATGATGAGGAGGAGCAGGATGACTATGTTGATTATAATGATGAAAATAAAGGTTACATAAATGGTTATAATGGATAATGGTTATGGTTATAAGATTTAGGTGTTGGGAAGGGGAGGCAAGTGCGGGAGGGGTCCTTCTTGGACCCAGTGGTGACATCGATAAGTAAGTTACTCTTGGAATATTGGGAAGATGACCAACAATAAATCCAAAGCATATGTTGTCTACCAAGGCCTACTAATATCCATTTAATGACAAGTTTGTCATTTGGCCATTATTGGAGACTCCCTAGTAATCATTTGTTTCCTCCAATTTAGATCTCTCCCTTGGGATGAAGAATTTGAGAATAATACTAGATCTAATTTGAGAAGAATGCTTTTATTTTTTCTTAGTTTTGTTGATTATATATCTTCTTTAGTAGGAATTAAGTTGTTTTCAATATTTCATCCTATCATTGAACCTCCTAGTTTCTCTTAATGATAAATTTCACGAGGGGAATTAACCTATTTAAAATAGTAGTTACAATAATTTTGTAATAATTTCACATGGAGACCAATTTGAAAGATGAAAGTACCAAATCTTCCTACTTTTATGGGACCAAGTGTTACAAAGATTTAGTTTAGGGAGTTGAGTATTTTCCAAGATTTTATTGACTGTTTAATTCCTTATAATAGATCTACATTTATTGCACAACACATTTTTTGGTAATAGTTTGGAATTCATTTCCTTTATCATACAATTCCTCTTTTGAAATTGAATCCATAAGTTTCACATTCATGTTCTTAGTGATGATACTTGGTATGAGGCCTAAGAGAAATTGAAGGTTGTATAGAGTAGATTCTAAGATTAGTTAAAAGGTACTTGAAATAGGCTTTTTCCTCTTTATTGATGAAGTCATGCCATTACTTGACCACATTATCTTTTATTAGGAGCTATTATTTTGTGTATTTTATAACTATGTTCCTATCTCTTTCCTTGACCCATGGGATTTTTTTCCCTTTAAAATATCTCCTCTATGGTATATATTTCATCAAGGTCTTCGAATAATGTATCATCCTTTTCTAATAGATATTATGTATATCCTATATCATCCTCATTGAGTGTTATTACATACACATCCTATGTTGTTCCACCATTCTCCTTGCTTCCCTCACTTCCCTCGCTTCAAGGTTTGTCAAAGTTGTCTCCTCTGATATTTTATATTTACTCATATTCTTATATTTATTCTCAATGAACTATTTCCTAGGACATTGACAAGCACATGTGTGGTTCTATGCTTACTTCTTGGTTAATATTATTCATGTTCGGACACATGAATTTTCATCTTATAGTAGTTTCATTTCATTCTTTATTTTAGAAACCATCAATGGTGGACTCAACCACAACCAATAAACCCCAAAACTAGTAATTTCTGTTGGGCCAAAATACAGATGGGTTCCCTACTTCAAATGACATGAGGTCTATTAAGGAATTATAACAAGGGGTAACCCCTACTATTGATCAAGGTCATTTCAACATGTCAACAATGATGTGTAAAAATGGAGTAATTAGGGGATGATTCCAATAGAGAGACCTCTCTAAATGTGGTGATTAAGAAGATGGGTCACCTATAAAATCAAAACAGGATGGATGAAGAAGCATATTGGGACAAGGATTTGAGAATTCAAAAACTTTGGATGAAACCTTTAAGAAAGTCAAAAAAGGAGGAAACTCCCAAGGAAGTTCTCAACCCTCCAAAGTGGGGGAGTGAGGGAAGGTAGTTATCAATCCTCCAAAAGGGGGGCACATAAATCCTCTGGTAAATAATGAAATTGGTCTCTTGGAATTGTATAGGCTTGGGGAGCAAAGAAAAGAGAGAAACAATGAAAAATCTTGTCAAAGTTGAGAAACATCAAGTCCTTCTGATCCAAGAGAAAAAAATGAGATACTTGCAGGTTGTCCTTCAATAGATTAGTCACTTCTGGAAATTAAGAAAGAGTGTAGCAATTAGCACCAGAGGGCCTCTTACATTAATGGTTATTTTACTTCGAAAATATTCTAATCTAAGTACAAATGTTACGCTTGGAGGTTAATACCTCTCGCAGCTACAAAAACATCAACATGGTTGACCATGTCAAGATATGTGGACACAAGCCTCTCCAAGAGAACTCACCCTATTCCAAAAGTAGGAGGAAAAATACAATGAAGATCTCCAAGAGAGGGCATACAACTAAAAATAGGCATAATAACCAAGTCAACATGCAAAACATCCACATAGAATGAACCCCCTAAGATGGATGCATGAATAAAAACAATAAAATAACTTCAACATAAGAGGAAGTGCTCCAAGGTGCACCTAGAAAAGCTCACTAAATGTGTCCTCCCAAATAACAATAAAATAATCATCCTAGGAGAATTCTCTATAACAACCATCCCAAAAATAGAAAGTGGTCCACAAGATGCATGCAACCAATCCACATGTATGAATCCTAAGGTAACCAACTCCATGGAAGAATGTGCAAGGTGTCAATTAGATGGAGCACTTCACAAGATAATATGTGGTCAAACCCCAAAATAGCAAGTGGAATATCTCCACAAGTGCATCCTCCAATATAAATATCCAAGAATAGAAAGAATACCAAGTAAGAGAATGTAAAGTGACACACGTGTAGGCCTCCAAATATTCCATGTGCTCCTCATTAAAACTACTCCATAACCACCTCCAATAAAATAATATATGTGCCAAGTCAAAGAGGTGAGAGAACTCTCCAATAGAGGTCAAAAGATGCCAAGTGTAGCTGTAATATCCATGCAATACTGATGAGAGAGAACTTGGGAGAGGTGAGACTTAGAAGATTTTTCCATGCAATTAGCTCAACCATACAACAAATAATAAAATATCTCCATGTGAAGTGCACCTTGGGAAGAAGTGTGCCAACCACTCTAACATGATAAACTAATGCATGCAAACATTGACAATTGTGCCCAAGAGAGGAGTGCTCTAGCCAAAACCCTGATTGTGCCCAAGAGGAGTGCTCCATTCAATCCATAAATCTCCTCCAAATAAACCCCTCCAATTGTGAACAACTTCCAAGTGAAATAGGGCACTAGAGAAATTAACCTTCAAAATGATGAATGTTATCACTGAAATATCGTCTGCAACATTGCATGCAAATGGTTACATAAACACAATAATGCCAACAACAATTAGTTCACCTTTAGCACTGAAATGCATTCAAAGGGGAAAAAAAATACAATTGGAAAAAAATTGACATGCACAAATTCACCAAAGGAAGCACGTGCACAGTGCGTAGAATAACAAAGCCCTTAGAGCACACAATGCACCAAATGTGCGACTGTGTACGAGAAAATCCATGAAATTTTATGAATGACACATTTATGGATATTGTCGGCCCCTCAACCACTCATGGATCATCTCCCAACATGATTTGACCTTCATAATTGAGGAAAATCAAAATAGGGGGTTGGTCAAGGACTAGAGGGTGCCCTAAAAGGCCCCTTGTTCACACGAAGAACCAATTATATTTTTCCTTGAAGAAATGCTAGAAATAAGAGCCATGCGTTCACTAAGAAACCAAGATCTTCATAGTATTGTTATGCTGCCTCAATTCTCCCTTGAGAATTCTCTTTTCTCTTTGGAGCCTTCAAGCATCATTGCAATAGGACATTACACTCACCTCTTGAGGGAATACGCATTGTTGTTCTTTACCATAGTCCTTTTTTCTTCCATTGTAACAAATATCTCCATTAGGGAACTCAAGATCCCTCCCAAGGAGGAAGAGGGGACTCATAAGTCCTCATTTGTCTCTACAGTGTTTTGCGTACTAATCTATTGATCCATTGGTAGCATTATGTTGGTCATTGGTTGATTTTTATGGTTCTAAGTTTCTCATGCTTTCTAAATTTTATTTCTTAGTAGTTTTAGTTTATTTCTTTGTTTACACATGTGTTTGGCTTGTTTAACCCACTCACAAAATTCTATCTTATCTAGCAGAATCATCTAGACAAGTGTTGTTTTTTTTCTCACCCAAGTGACAAAACCAACACAACAAATTGGCGACCATACTAAGGATAGGTATCAAATTCCACCCTATTTGAGCTTAGAGAGCACTTATTTTTAATCAATTTGTCTTGCAGGTACCAAAACCATCCTAGCCCAACCCATCAAAGGAAAAATTCAGAGTTGGAGGAGTATTTCACTCAAAACTTTCTCCCCTGACGCGTGACAGGAAGTGCGTGGATTTTCCTACCCACAGACGTGCACTCTATGAACTGTGCGTGCCACATGCTTCTTGTAAGTTTTAAACCTGCGAAGTAAAGCAATGCATACAGATTCTTAAGCAATACATAAATTAATCAATGGCTCATACACAGAGTACACAAAGATTTTTACCAGAAACCCTCAACTGGGAAAATCTTTCTTATTTTCATTATATCGAATTTCACCATTCGCCATACAATATATAAAATGTTTTTAGGTATTCCATAGATACCAAAACTCTAATCCCTTAATTCGGGATTAATTTACAAATCAACTAAAAATAGCAAAATCTGCTAAAAATAGCAAAAACTGGCCAAAAACAAATTTCGGGGCGCTGCGCGTAACCAGGGGGGGGCATACCTGCCCCCCCTGGGACCCCCCTAGGAAAGCACCTGACGCACACGGCAGACGCATTTGTCGTATCTGACGCACCCACACACACACACATGCAAAGAATATAACACATACCCAACACTTCTTTGCTCTGTGCATTGTGTGCCCTCTGTGCACCTGTCAGAATTGGAACCTGCATACATATCTAGTTTTTCAAAATTGTAATGGTTTTTATGATGATTTGAAGGCCCCTAGCCTTCATATTTTTTCTTTCATGCACTTTGTAAGGAAAATACACTCCACTTAGAATCCTTTCCCATATGAAAGGTTAGCTAAAAATAGGCACTTAGGGGGTAAAAAGAACCATCTATTCTCCTCTTTTGCTTTGGTTGCCACATGGATGGCTTGTTTGGCTTGTAAAATTTTAAGTTGATATTATTGCTATCATACATAAATCACTTACATTGGGACTAGAAGTTAACTTTGACCCTTGAGTATGCTCTTCTCTCGCACCCTAGTGTGATCTTGAGAATAAAAAAGGTGGTTAAAGGGACATTTCATCTCCCTTAAACAAAATCTTTAGGAGAGGAAAAAGCCCCCCTAGGGTTCCTCTTAATTTTTTGAAATCATCTTAAATTTGTAAGGGCCCATACACGCCCACATGTTGCAAACTTAGAATAGTTTCTTGAAATTTCTTTCTTAGTTTACGTCACAATCTAGGGAAGTTTAAAGATCAAAGTAATGGGCCCACACATGCCCACATGCTTGCAATCTAGGATAGTTTTCAAATCTTTCTTAGTGTAAACAAAATTTAGGGAGTTTAAATGATTTGTAAGGACCCATATGTCCACATGCTAGTTCTTTAGGGATTTTAAAATTCTGCAAGGTTGTACCAATGACACTTAGTAAGCTAGGTAACAAAGATTTGTAAGGACCACATGAAGTCCACATGTTTTAATCTCACACCTAAATTATTAAAAACTTGGCACACTTTTTTTTTTTTTCACTAGATCATACAAAAAGTCATTCCTCACTCACACAATTTAAACTTTGAATAGTGGAGGTTGGAGTAGGTTTTCTCTAAAGGAATTCCGAAATGTCCCACTACTTCTTTTGGAAATTATCCACACCCATTAATTCAAATGAGATTGGTTCACACCCCCAATCTGTCATCCCACCACATCTAAAATGTTTCTAAAAACTCACTAAGTTTTCCTCTATAGGAGGTGCCAAAAGAATTTTTTTATTCTAGGTAGGATCTCATAGGTAGGCATCCAAATAACCCCTCGTTATCTGGTTCTCAGATTTTCAAACAATAGAAGTTGACAAATAGGGAAATTTTAAAATCCTCCAAGTCGAGTGTTCCTACACCATAAGGCAGGGAGATACCCATGAAGGGTTGAAGGATGAGTTCTGGTTGTTCTATGCGTCCCCCCTTGAGTCACCCAACTCTTGGAAGGGATCTATCCCATGACCCATTTCTGAGGCCGAAAATCTAAATGTTGCACTTTTATTGAGGTACCTAGTGACCAAAATTTAGGACATCTACCCAAGTCGCAATTGTGGATTGTAATTGCACCTTGATCATATTTTGTGTGGCTACTGGGAAATATCACCAACTCTTTCGGAATATGCACCCTCTACCCCTCATTATAACTGATTATTTCAACCTTCACTAGTTCCTCTTCCAGTGGCTTCAGACCCCATTGTTGAGTGCTTTTGGAAGGCCCAGTGCTATTTGAGAGGAAGGACGATATGTATTTTAGGACATGAGCATTTTGTTTTATTTTTTCCCCCAGGTGGAAAAAATCCACCTACCCACATTTTTCCTTATTTACAGTTGATTTATGTATGATTCTCATTTGATTACATGCAATTGTGAGTTGCACTATCTTGTGAAGGTCCAAATTAAAAAAATCTCTTGTTCATTTATTTCTATTATCACCATTCACTTTTCTAGTCGGACACCATAGGGGACCGACATAATCCTCGTCGTTTTAGATGCTTGCAGAATCTCCCTCCTATCATAGGAGGAGTCCCTAGTCTTTCCAACTCACCAATTCAACCATATCACACCTCCATGAGTGCTACTATTTTGGGATCAAATTTAATTGGTTCCACCTTGCTTGGGTCCAATTCCTAAGGCCATCCATCCACTAGTTCTCCTTCACAATGAGGTGGGGGGAAAACTTCTTCACAAGGGAGAAGTACAACCCCACCAAATCCCTCTCACAAGACAGGTCCACCACCTGCTCACATGATGGCTGGAACTAATCCTCCACCAAATCTCCCTATGCCATACTTGACATCCCTTAACATTCCTGATTCAACCAAACTCATGAATGATCCCATTTTGCATGATCCCACTTGACCTAATATACCTATCAAACTACCTTCAAATATTCCAAAGTTTGAAGGAAAACTAGGAGATGATCCTGCCAACCATGTTATGACCTTCTACTTATGGTGCTCTTCAAACATCATGAATGATTCTATCCACTTAAGGTTGTTTCAATTCACTCTCACTGGTTCCTCAACCAAATGATATGTGGACGAAAAAATCAAGGTCCCATGCGACCTTTGAATCATTGGCTAAAGCCTTTTTGTCACTTTTCCAACTACTAGTTCACCATGATACTGGCTTAGAACTCCTCTCAGATTTAAAACAAACTATTGCTATCCATCTAGCCAATCACATCCATGAATGGCGTTGGCATCATAGTTTGTGTAAAGTGGAAACCACCAAAGAACAACGTCTTGATTGGTTTCTAAATCACTTGTCTCTGTTATTACCAAGGATTTAGCANTAAGGAAATATAGACGAGAATATCACCCTATTTTTATAGCCTCAAAATTTGTTTCCTAATCCACAAGTATTGGTTACAAGGGCTTAGGATGATTTTTTATAAATAAAATATTGCTGTAAAATTCAATATTTTATATAATTTTTTGAATATAACAAATGCAAAAGTAAATATGGAGACAAAAGAAAAAATACCAAGTCAATAATTATCATATATGAGACATAATAGCAATCACTTATTTCATTCCAATTAATCAAAAGAATCATTCTCTTTAAAAAAAATCCCTGAGGAAGTTTGGACCAAAGTCAAACTTAGATGTCCCCAATGAAAACCATACAAAAGGAATTTTGACAGAAAGTAAAAGAATGAACTTTAAAATATGGATCATCTTGCCACATAATTTTTCCCACTCGACTCTGCACAATATCCTTTATGAGTCATGAAATTTAATTCATAAACAAACAAGTCTACACAGTCTATCAAAGATAGATCAACACCTCTGGAAAAAAAGTGTCTGAATGATGTAATTGAACCTTGAATCTTGCTGTCTACAATAGGACCCTACTGTCATAAAAGAGAATTAGGCCTTCAATGAATTAAAGAATGATTGAAAACTGAACTATCTCAATGAAACTCAAGAGCAGACCTTAGTATGCTTTCTCCTTCTATTCTCCTTTTGTTCCTCCTTCTCTTTTTTCCTTTAAGAAATCAAAATTAGTTGCAGTAGTTAAACTACCTCTTCTAGTTAAGTTAACTAAAACTCAACTAACTTTTAGTTTAGGGGAAGAATTATTATAATAATAATAAGGGTCTTTAATAAATAATAACTAGTAGGTGGGACCCTTTGTGTCTCCCTTTAGTTTCTTAACAAAAATAAACACAACTAGTCAATCAATCAAACACATCCCTCCTTGTGACTCCCATCACCATTATCATAATTTGAAAATTAATATCAATGATATTTTAAACCATATCCAAAAAATATAATATCCAAAATATCCAAAAATAGTGTGCTGTCTAAAACTTCAACAGTCAACTGTTCTCAACAATCAATAAAGAAAAACACTCAAAAACCATATTTGCCACTTTGGGAGGCAATTTTCCCTTTGTTGCTATTGTCTCCCTTTGATTTCTCTGAATTACTCTTAGTCCGTGTGGAGACTTTAGTCTTCATCTCACTGAAAACATGAGAGAAATCATCTCTGAAGTACATGTGGGATGAAACGGATTTGGCAGAATCACTTGAGGGAGAGGAGGGGGAAACAACAAATTTTCCTTTATCATATGCATAGTGGGCTTCGGTTTTGAGCCTTTTGCTTGCGTGGGAAGACTGTACAGGTGAGTGTGCAGGGGCAACTTGGACAATTGGGTTAACCAGTGGAGGAGGAGTAGGTAGAGACAAATTGGGCCATGCATGATGTTGGGAGACTATTGGGTGGACAATATCTTGCCATCCATCATTTTCAAGGACTCCAGGATGTAATGAGACATGAGGGGGAACTTGGATGCCAAGGACATGCTGGGGTTGGAAAGGAGGCCTTTCTGGCCTAGTTTGGACTACCCCTTGTCCAATCTAGTTGAAAAATTCAACTTGGAATAGCTAGTTCAACTATTGTGGATCTGCATCAAAATGTATCGAAAACCTTGGCTTTCTAGGGCCCCTATTCTAATTTCCTCTTCCCCTGTTATTATGGCCATGGCATCCTCTGCTGAAGAAGGTCATTCCTGTATGCAGCGTTTATTAGCAACTAGATTCTTAAACAAACCATACATGACATCTCTTTAAATATGAAACAAAGTTTGGCTCAACAAAAGATTAGACTCATGCAATCCAATCCATAACAATTGTTTAATACTTGTCAATGAGCAGGGGGTGAATAAGGGTTCTGGGATATATGAGGGGTTGTATTGAGTGAAAAGTGATAAAATGGAAGGGAGTAGATCATGATTACTGCTCAACAAATTATCAAACAATCAACTGTGTTGTAACAACAAAACATATCAATTGTAACTCATCTCTGTGTCATCCTTCAATTGCTATAACACAGAGTTTTCATTTAATTATAATTTAATTTTAAGAACAGGGCGTGCAAAGTGAATCTGGGAATGTGAGGGGAGTCGTAATGTGTGGAAAAGTGAGAGAATGGTAGGGGAATTAATGGATATTGTTCATAAAACAAATTAAGTAATCAATAATCATAACTTTGTACTAAAATCAAACCAAAAAAATACCAACACATACCAACAATTACTATGTATCAAACTGCTCGTTGTTCCAACATTTAAATTTTCCAAAATTTCCCAATTCAGAATAGTCTGTGCAATCATACTCATAATCAAAACAACTTTCCATTTCAACAATCCTGTTAAGAAAACACTTATCTTTTATTTCCTTGCCTCCCTTAAAAAAAAACACAAAGACACACACAAACAACAATATGTTCGACCTCTATCCCATAATGCGTCGCTATAATAAAAACATCCATTGTCTTCCAATTTACAATCATTTCCCAATTAAAAAAATGCACATGTCCCTTTTTAAAATACTAGTAGACTTCCAAAACATGCTCGATTACACACAGTCTTCATCATATCAACCAATAATATTTTGCAACGAAACCACAGTTAACATAAAACCCGAACCTCATTACTGTCGATATAATGATTTATAATCTGCACGATGATTCAATAATATATGCAAGGTGAACATAAACAATTACACATAGTAACCATTTCCACAATTAGCTATAACCTTGATCAGGCCTAGAAAAACCACAGGTGTTTCCGATTTGAAATTAATATCACGCTATAAGAACACACTAAATGGAATCATAGCAAAAAGATAATATCCCTTGACTATATATAATTACTCATTCCCAATTGTAACTTTTCAAATAATTTAATGATAGAATTTAGACGAGATAGGGAATCGATGAAAAAATCCATAACCACTCCACTGATAAGACAATATTTGAAAATCAAGAAGATTCCCGAAGGGAGAAAGAACAGTTGGAGATTAAAATCGGGCTTTGTCGAAACTAAATACAAGGAGACAATCAAGAGCGTGCTCTTTTAACAATAGCACAGAGAACTGGAGGTCTTCAGAGACATATAAACCACAGGTAAAATACCTTTCAATACAGACACAGTAGTAAGCCACAAGGTCTCCTTATTACTCCCAACCTGGGCAATGTAACCAATAACTAGCCACCAAGGAAGGCAACGCCGAGTAGGGTACAAAACTCCAGTGCACATAGTGTGTTTTATGTTATAGAGGAGAGGCATAGTTAACTAAACCGTAATAGTTATTCAAAGAACACACAAAGATATTACCTCTCTGTCCATTTTCTTAATAGACGAACAACCTGACATCAATACCAATGATGATGCATAATGTAGAGGTATAACTTATATCACTCCACAACCATACAATACTCATTAACGTTATGGAAACCCTAATACTGGAATTTGGGGTACTTCGGTGAAAGGACAATGAGAATGAGCCCACGAACATGAATTTGGTATGAATAAAATACACAACAACCGAATGGCAATCCAAATGCGACTGGATAGGGTTACACTCATGAATGTGAGGTAACAACCGATAATAATACACAGAGAAAAACCCTCCACCATTAATACAGAGCGATATATAACCCATTCACTTATTATCCACAGAGACCCACCACAATTTTAAACCGACAGAACAACCAGTGAATGCACCACTCAATCAAAAACCAATTCTTTTGCTTGCAAATCCGAGACAATTACACAATCATCATAGAGAGAAATATCACATATTTACACTGTTTAAATTCTTAGGAACACACAAAACCAAGCATTACTGAGTTGTTGTTTGTTCATACACAGAGTATAATTCATGGATGGAGTGAAAAATAACCATACCTATAACTAAGAGCTTAAAAATGACGAGCTGGCTGAGCCTTCCCCAAGAGCCTGAAATGCAGAGCTTCACAACTAACAGGCCGAAAATGAAACAAGGAACAATGCTAGGGTGATGACCCATAGGGGGAGTATGGAGTGACATGCATTTACTGTACGTTGCTTCTATCTCCTATCCTATTCAATTTCGAAGTACAAGACAACCAAACATTCACCAATTCATTAAACCATGTATTCAATGCCCAAACAATTGAAAGCTATGACGATATCCTTTGCCCAATGCACCACCCAAACATTCACACATTAACTTTTGCCAAGTTCTATGCCATATCATATGTATTGCAATGTTATATGCGCCCAAATCAAATGTAATAAAAATCACATAGCCACTAACCAACCATAGTATAATTGTTAGGATTAGCACTAACATCACTTTTACTTTTCCATTTGCATATAGCCTTTTAACATAACTCAAACATAACTTCCTTTCCTTTAATATTTTTTCATAGGTTTTCTTCCTTGTTTTTATTATGATGTCACTAACATATCTCTTGTATATATGTGGCTAGGTAGTTGATCACGATGATTTTTGACATGGTTAAATCATAGCAACTGCAAATACATGCCCATCATAACATAAAAAATAATGCCTTGAATTGCAAAAACATCCCATAAAATGCATCATCCACCTGTTACTATGTCAAAAAAAACCAAGAATGGATTGTCAACCATGTAGGACTGTGTAAGAAACGTCGAAACAACAACAGAAAAAATGTGTGATATGTCTATCATTGAGCCTCCAGTCTACAAGGCGGTCCCACCTACTAGTATTATATTATTAGCATAGTTTAAATAATAGAGCTTTAGCAATACTTTGCGGGTAGAACTCATCATTGCGATTTTAATCGTCAACAAACTAGCGACTCCACAGTGAAATCTGTTTCCAACAGATTAAGAACTCAGAGTGTCTGGTTTCACAGACCAAGTAACATCAGATCAAGAAGATATAAATCAGAATGATTATGAAATAGGGGGAAGTGAGCGGATTTAATGGAAATAGGATCAGGAATTTGGGAATAACTCATGGAAAGTGTTAAGTATGAGGGGGTTTATTCCTATAATCATAATCATTCAACTAAAACCTGCTCTTGAATTCAAGGAGAAATTTTTTCCGAACTTGCTCTTTTGAATCTCAAAATGGATGAATAAATGGAAAGTAGAAGTGGGATGTAAACAACTATCTCGTAAAACATCAGTGAAAGAAGATAACAAATTCAATGATGCCTTCATGGGGAACATCATAACAATCATGTAAGATTTATTGTTATTGATTAACAATACTTTGCAGAAGTGTCGATGTGGAAAAATTGATCTAACGTTTTATTTTTGACAAAAATTGAAGTCAAAAGAACAAAAAGAAAGAAATGTCATAACAGAAATGAAACAACAAAATGGGAGTGAGCAAAAATTAAATGACAGAGATGAAAATAGTAGAAATAAAAACTACTAAAATGTAAGCAGAATTGAAACGACAAAAATGAAAGAAGAATTGAAAACTACTAAAATACATAACAATCCAAACAACCTTAACTCTTCAAGATGGTTCCACGTAATGTTTTAAGTGAGAACCGTTAGTGCTGTAGGAAAAAAATCGCTCTTGTAAATATTTTACAATGTAAGAATTTTCACCCAGGACAAAAGCAATCTTTAAAGGACCCAACCATAATTTTTGAAGCTTTGAATGTCTTCCCCTATCAACATGAGATGAATCCCACAATTGTACTTTCTCATTGAATTTAAATTTGACAGGTTTGACACTCTTTTTGAAATATTTTTTAACAATTTGCTGTCTTCTTTTTATATAACCCAAAGCAAATGTCCTTTTCTCCTCTAAAGCCAGGAGTGCATTCATCCTTTTTAAATCATCAAAATAATTTAATTCTTCAACCTGTAGCAGTAACCTTAAGAAAAGAATGGCTTTAAGTTCCAACTTAATAGAAAGAGTGGCTTCTTGACCATAAATAAGATGGAAAGGAGTGTAACTAGTAATCACCTTGGTGGTAGCTCGATCTGCCCAAAGGGCATAAGTGAGGAGAGTGTGCCATTGACGAGGCTTATCTTCGATGAGCCTTTTGACAATTCTCACCAGATTCTTGTTGGTAGACTTGGCCTACCCATTCCCTTGGGGTTAATAAGATGGTGAGATAAAGTGTTTAACCCCCAAATTAGCTAAAAATTGGGTCAACTTAGCAGAAATAAAAGCAAGACCATTGTCTATAATAATATCTAAAGGAAGACCAAATCTGGAAAAAATATTATTTTCAAGGAAAGAAATCACCTGATCATTTGTCGAATGTTTAAGCGGGACAAATTCAACCCATTTTGTAAAATAGTCTGTAGTTGTCAAGATAAATACTTGTCTTACTGAAGACGAAGGATTAATAGGACCTATAAAGTCCAAACCCCATTTTTAAAAAGGAAAGTCTGGGAGGACAGGTTGTAATGGCATGGATGAAAGGCATTCTTTCCTAGCAAATTTCCGGCACTTGTCAAAAGATCTCGAAAAAACATAAGAATAATGAAATATTGAAGGCCAATAGTATCCTTTTCTGATAATCTTAAAATTAGTAGTTTTAGTAGAAAAATGACCTCCTACATGAATAACATAGTTTCAAGAACCATGAGTTTGTTGCAACAGTTTCTGTGCTTCCTCATTGTTTACACAATGAAGCAACATACCATCAACATATCTTCTAAACAATAAGTCTCCTATAATGACATATCTAGCATATTCGAGTCAGAGCCTTCTTCTTTGATGAGTGTCTAAGTTATCTAGACATCTTTGATTTTGAAAATAGTAAACCAAATTATTATACCAAGGATGTTCAGACACATGAAGAATCTGATTATCAATGTAGAACAATGCTAATAGAGAACTATCATGTTCATCAATTTCTTCACTAGTTTCAACATCCTGAGCTAAGTGAAGGGCTAAGTCACGTTCCTTAATGGTGGTAGAAATCATGATAGTTAAATCATGCTCTTGGATCTTGGCAAGCCAATGTGCAAGATTCCCTGAAATATAAGTCTGTGAGAGAAAAAACTTGACAGTGGGTAAAGGGACTTTTACCAACGTATTCTTACCTAAGAAGAAGTGGCGAATTTTTTCAACAGCTTTAACAAGAGAGAAAGCATGTTTTTCAATAAAAGAATATTTAAAATCATCATCGGACAAGATTTGACTCATGTAAGCCACTGGTTTTTCGTTACCTTGGTCATCACTTTGCATGAGGATAGCAGAAACTGCTTGCTCTGTGGCATTGCTATATATCATAAATTCTTTCTCAAAATCCGACTTCACCAAAACCGGTGCAGAACTAATTGCTTTCTTGATCCCTACAAAATCATCTTTGACATCATATGTCGAAGAAAATGAATGATCTTGCTTAATCTGATTATGAATTGGCTTGACCATTACAACAAAATCAGGAACAAACCTATAGACAAAGTTAATAACCCCCATAAAAGATTGAACCTCCTTCTTGGAAGTGGGAGTAGGTAGATTTAGGATAGAAACAATCCTTTCAGGATCAATGCTTATTCCTGAATCAGAGACAATGTGTCGAAGGAGCTTGGTCTTGGTAACACTGAAAATAGACTTAGAAGGATTTAGAGAAATGCCAAATTTCCTGCATTGCATGTGAACTCTTTTAATATGACCAAAATGATCTGATCGGTTTTTAGAGTACACAGTTAAGTCATCAAGATAGATTTGAATAATCTTTCCGATCAAATTGTCAAAATCTATTTGCATAGCTATTTGAAAAGTGGAACCTGCATTGGATAAGCCAAAAGGAATACATTCATAAGAAAAAGTGCCCTAATGAGTAATAAAAGTGGTTTTATATTTATCTACCCTTTTTACCTTGATTTGATTGTAAACAGAGAAATTGTCAAGCAAGGACATCATCTGTGACCCTGCAACTTGCTGCAAAATCATTACCATATTAGGGAGAGGAAAGTGGTATTTTATACTAGCCCAATTCAATGTGAGAAAATCTACACATAATCTGATCTGAACAATTGTTTTCTGAACGGGGACCAAATTAGAAACCTATTCTGAATACTTAACTGGAAAGATAATCCCATCCTTCAAGGGTTTTTCCAACTCCTTTCAAACATTTTCTTCCAGTGCAAATTTAATAGGTATTTGTTTTTTCCTAACTAGTTTTATGCCCTCCTTGATAGGAATTACATGTTGTATAAGAGTAGGATCAAAACCACGAAGATCCTCATAAGACCAAGAAAAAAGATCTTTAAATTCACCAAGAAGTCTGGCAAACTTCAATTTTTCTTCATCAGAACATTGGGCACCTATTTTAACATTATTTGGAGACTTCGGTGTTCCAATGTTCAAGGAAATGGGTTCACCCACTTTCCTTTTCGACTCCTCTTATTTATGTTTCTCTTTGTTTCCTACATTACTCGATGAAAATGAACTTAATAGAGGAGTCAATGCCTTAGGAATATTGTTATCATCCATTGATATAATTTCCTTAGGCTTATAAGGTTCATTTTGAATGAAATCATAGATGCTCTCGTCACTAGGGAAGACCTGCCATGATTATATATTGTCAGGGATATGTGGACGATATAGAGATTGAAAAGTACAATAAGGTATTTGTGGAAGAAGTTTCCGATTAGGAGAGGCTGCAAAAACAACTAACCAATCAACCATTGAGTTCAATTCCCTTTTAACATGAGTGATGTTGAAATATAGTAGGTTTGAGATAAGTGCCCAAACAGTTTCATCAACTTGATGCTAGGAGAGTATATCTTATGTACAAGGTTCACAACAAGCTCGGAATCCCCAAAAAATGTAAGGTGACCACAACCCAGATTATAGGCATTTTCAATGACTAATAGTAATTCTTCGAATTCAGTGACATTGTTTGTGCAAGCAAACTCTAACCTATAAGAAAAGTTATGAATTTTCCCCACAAGAGAGTACAAGATAATACCATCTCTGTTTCCTTCATTGGAGCATGAACCATCAAAGTGCATATGCTACATCCCGTCGTCAAAGTCGATTTGTTGCAAGGTAGTGTTTTCCTCCTCGGCAACGATGGAATACACTCCTAGGTCCTCCTCGATATAATTCACATTAGGATGTGGGACACTTTCTATGTAAGGTGAAATTCTCCCCTCTCTGAGGACTATGATATTTTTACCATTCTGAGGAATGTATAAGTGTGTCCCGTTGAGTGAGAGGTATCCACCCATAAAATATTTCCAATCTCTTCCTAGGATGATCGAGTAGTTACTTACTGACATGTCGATTACCTGAATATTAAGGGTTGTCCTAATTTCAGGGTGCACGCACAAAACCAAGGTCACGTCCTTGATTTAACCTATGGTTGTTTTTTGTAGAATATTATAAGAGAAAATGATTCTGGCATTTTCATTTGTACAAGACAAGCCTATCACTTCAATAATAATCTTCGACATTACACTTGGGCCCAAACCGCCATCAATGAGGAAACAATGGGAAATCTTATCCAAAATCTTTATAGAAATATAAAACGAGTTTTTTTTTACAATTTGTCTAAAGTTATGTACACCTACTTTATTTACAGAGGAATCCTCTTCATCTACCTCTTTAGAGAGGTTGGATACAATGAAATATTTTCCTTCCATGAATTGTTTTAGATGGTTATGTTGTTCAGGGATGACGACCATGTCCAGAAGGGTTGCATCTGCTTTGATGTTGGCCAACTAATTTAGAATGTTGTATTTGAAAGAGGGGAGAGGGGAGGTAGTTCCTTGACTATCAAGAGACTTAGGAAACTAAACAAAAGCAGCTGGTGAGGATGATATTGGGATAGAATAAGTGTGGGGAGGATCATATTTGATTTTGGGAGCATAGGATTTATTTCTAGTATTTATGATCATGACATCTTCTGGCTCTGCAAAGTGTAGGACAACGATGGTAGTTTTAGGTCTCTTACAAAAGATTTTATCTTTGGCACTCTTCTTTACCTCACATGTACTTTCCTCATGGTGTTCCTTGAAAAATTTACACCAACTACGAGGCATGATAGCTTTAGGCTGAAAAATTGTTTTCATTTGGATTTCTAAAGGGGGGTGCAGAAGAAGATGAAGCTCCAGGGGTAAGATAGGAGACATTTCCTTTTCTATTATACACTATCATTTGATTATTCGTGTCTTGTACAAGTTGTAAGAGGGTGGACATGTCTGTCTATTTAACTAAATATCCCTTAGGAAGAGCTGTTCTTTCAAGATGTTATTCATACTCTAAAAAAGTATGCAGAGCGGAACCGAGGTTATCAATGACATTTTCCTCAAGCCTATGACAATAGGGGGAAGGCAATGAATTATAATAATTCATGAAAGAGACTTGGTTATGAGGTCGAATGAGTTCAGGGATTTGATTGTATAACTTGGTGAAACACAAGTTGAAGGACTTGATAGTCTAGCCATACTTATAAGCGATGATATTGTATTCTTGTAATTGCTCGATTGGAATTTTGGATTTTCCATAGGTATATTTGAACCAATAGAATAATTCCTCCCAAGTAGATAAAATATTAGGAGGGAGATCGAAGAAATCAGCCGCAGCCTTCCCTTCAAGGGAATTGACAAATAAGAACATACAAGTATCTTTGTCATTGGCTCCTGTATTGTGACAGACATTAGAAAATGCCACCAAGTGTTCATTCATAGTGACCGTGTTATTCCCTGAAAACCTAGGGAGATTCTCTTTGAATTTAGGAGTGGATGAGTAGCAGGTGCCAGATTAAGAGGAGAGGAAACATGCCATGGGGTGGTTGTAGCATCTTCTTCAAAATGAAAAAGACCATACTTTTTAATGACTTTGTCGGGGTTTTTGGTAGATTGGACAGGGACTTGGTGACTATATAAGTTACCAATCAATGACAAAGCTGAATATTGAGATGAAGAAGCACCTCTAGTTCCACTAGATCCACCACTATATTCCATCTTGTGAATGATAGGTAAGGGAGAGAAAGATGAACTAGATAAATCAGACAAGGTTCTCCTTAGAGTACTTTGTTGGGTTGATAACACAACGTTCCTTCTTCCTATTTCAGCAATAGGATTAATTTCCAGTGACAAACCTCTTCTTCTCCTAGAGACATGAGGGTCTAAGAACATGAAAAGAAGATAAATAAATTTATGGTTGATTCCTAAGCTGTCTATGCCTAGCTTCTCAACATTCTTGGGCACTTATGTCTTGTTCAATTGCTTCCCATGAGCGATTAAGCTGAAATAGGGTATTAGCGGTATCTAAGATGGTATTAAACAATTTTAAAGCAATGATGGTTTGATCTTGAATATCGGGCTCAATATTAGGCTGCCTTGCAATAGGTACAACCATTAAAAAATGAAACAATCAATGAATAAATATAAGAAAAGTAGATATATTCGATGATAATCAAGCATAAAAATCAACCAGAGAGATATGGAAGATCTCCCCAGTATGGTCGCCAAATAAATGTTGAGGTAAATATATGAATTGATCTTACTAAAACATTTTTAGATCTTTCTTGGCTAAGGAAAGAGTTTTAGGGACCTAACCCCTCACATAGGTAGAATATTATATTTTGATTTAATAAAGGTCAATATTAATAAGACCTAGAAATAAGGAAGAATAAGTCGAATGTAAGAAGACCTAATAGAAGCTTCCGCTTCTAGAAGGATCTTCCTCTAGATGGTTCTTTTGATAGACATATTTAGTATAAATAGGATTTGAGGGTATGAGAACTTTTGTCTTTGATATTATTGTAATCGATCTCTGCTCGACTGGAAGTTGCCCCCTCGAAGAGGAAAGTGAACATTGCTCTCAGTAATCGAAGTGCTGTTTCTAGTGTTATTATTTTATCATTTCAATATTATTGTAGTGTTGTTCTGGTTATATTGTTGTTCATATGCCATTTCTAGCATTTTATTTATGTTCTGCATACTTTTTATATCTGGAATATTACAAGTGGTATCAGAACACTTTCCTCAGTAGGAAATTGTGGGTAATTTTTTTTCCAGGGTAGAGACATATTTCGACGTCTTGAAGCTACAAAGATCTATCGTTACGTGCATAAACCCATGGTTGGGGATTCATACATGCAGGAAATACAAGTGGTACTTAAGCGCACATCTATTGGCCACCCTTGTAACCCCTATTGGTATCCCTTCGAGTGGTAGCACATCAGACAACACCTATATATGGATCGACCTAGATTTCCTGAAGCCCTCTTTAAATAAACCGATCGACCACCTGACTACTATAGTGTCACCGAGAACAACACTCAGGAAGATACTCTCTAGTACCTGGGTATTACGGATAAGGGCATGTTCTAGCCTCATTAGTTGGTTCCCTGAGATATTGGGCCGAGTACTACTGTTGGAACCCACATGTATATCAGAGAGCTATAGAACAGGGAAAACCCCTATCTGTAGAACCCTTGAATACCTAACCTTTGGGGACGAAAAAAAATGAAAAAAAAGACAAGATCTATTTCTGTGCAACTGTGTTGCGTTGCCAAATCACTACACATTTATTCCTGATTAAGCATTTGGGCATTTCATCACTGCAGTATTCTTCAGACCAAAGTATAACTCCACAGGTGTAAAAATAAAAATTCTAGATTTTGTTGCACCATTATTTGAGACCGATTCCATTGGATTTATCTCTTCTCCCTTATCACATTTATACCTATCATTTTTCAGCAAAATTTTTGACCCTAGCCACCCCTTTTCGGTTCCCTAGTCATCATGGCCCATACTCGTTGCTAAGACTTGGAAGCTTGCTTCAATACCTTGCAATATTATTTCACAGAGACCCAACAAGAAGTGAGACAGCTCAGTGCCAATATTGTCACCATAAATAAAAACATGCATTCCTCCATCACTGCCTCAATCGAGGAACTCAAAGAAGACCTCAAACAAGACATTGATACCCATATTGAATATGTCTCTTCGATGATCTGCACCAAGCTGCATATCCCTGCAGATCCCCCTTTATCTGACCCACCTTTGCATATCGAAGCTGAAACTTCCTCTCATTCCCATAATATTCATCCCCATCACTTTCAACATGACCTACACCTTCTGCGTGTGGATGTGACCAAATTTTATGGCTCGGATCCCACTAGTTGGGTAACTCAAATGGACCATTATTTCTCTTTGTATGACATTACAAATGACTTGGCCAAACTCCGGTATGGTTTTCTCCATCTAGATCAAGAACGTTGGCAATGGTGGCAATGGAGAAAAGCTTCCCTTCAAGGGTATGTTTCTTGGACACACTTTGTGGCAGAGCTTTATGAACGATTTGACATTGACACCAACCATTTAGGCCATTTGACAAAGTTGAAACAATCTGGCACAGTGAAAGACTTTATAGTTTCTTTTGAGTGACTGTCTTTTCGTACAGAGGGCATGTCTGATACTTTTTTCTGAGAATGTTTTATCAGGGGCCTCAAGGATGATATTTGTGCCCATGTCCTCCTGGGTCGGTCTCAGAGTTGGGTGGAGGATATTAAAAGAGATAAGGAAACACAACAGGTTGTCTCTTCTCAAAACCGGAAACCCTCTTTTATTCCTTACACTAAACCAGTAAATCCCACTCCTCTTTCTACCCCACTAAAGATCCAAAAATTGTCCAGGGCCAAAATGGCTGAATGCCAACTCAAAGGCCTTTGTTATAATTGTGATGAAAAATATTTTCCAGGACACAAGTGTAAGGAACAAAATATTATTATGGCCATCTTGGAGGATGTTTCAGAAGAGGATGTTGAAGCTCCCCTTGTGTCGGTGTCACATGAACCCACTGACATAACACCTCCCTCAGACCCTATCGAAGTTGAACCGGTCATTTCCCTAAATTCTCTCAATAGCTTCTCTTCTCCCCAAACCCTCAAACTAATTGTCTACATCAATCATAGAAAGGTCATCATTCTTGTTGATAGTGGAAGCACCCATAATTTTATTCATCACTGCATTGACCAAGAAACTAATTTCTATATCCATGCAATCAATAATTTCCAAATCATGATTGCCAATGGTGGATCCATGAAATGTGGAGGGTGTTGTGAAAATGTGTGTCTCCAAATTGGTGACTACCATATGAAATCTCATATGTTTTCTATCGACATGGGTGGTTGTGACATTGAGTTGGGTGCATACTGGCTAAGGACTTTGGGTCCCATTCTCATGGATTTTAAGGAATTAACCATGCAATTAAACCAGGAGGGCCAATAATATAAGTTCCAAGTCATCACCGCCAGTTCCCTTGAGATCATTAGTTCCCATTACATGGAAAAGCTGCTTAAACAATGTCATTCTGGCGTTATTTCTCATCTCCATGCCATACAAGCAACAAAGCCACCCTCTGTGCAGCAGGACCTCCAATCCATCCTCTCTAAACATCAAGTGGTTTTTTCCACTCCCTAGGGACTCCGTCCTTCTCATGGTGTTCATGATCATTCCATTCCCCTTGTCCCCAAAAGCCTTCCTCCCAATATTTGTCCCTATCATCACCCCTTTTCCCAAAAAAATTAAATTGATAAAATGGTTCAAGAACTGCTTAACGTAGGTGTTATCTGGTCGAGTATGAGCCCATAGTCTTCTCATATGGTCATGGTCCTGAAGAAAGAAGGTTCTTGGCGTATGTGTCCTGACTTCCACGACCTAAAAAAACTTACCATTAAAGACACATTTCTCATTCTTGTCATTGATGACCTCTTGGATGAATTGAGTGGTGCCCATTTCTTTACTAAACTTGATCTTCGTTCTGGCTGCCCCCAGATCTGTATGAAAGAGGCATATATGCCTAAGACTTCCTTTAGAACTCATGAGGGCTACTATGATTTTTTGGTCATGCCCTTTGGCTTGTGTAATGCTCCCTCCACTTTCCATAGCCTCATGAATCATGTATTCCGTCCTTTTCTTTGTTATTTTTTCTTAGTTTTCTTTGATGTTATCCTCATCTACAGAAAAAACCGGACATACCATATTGATCATGTGGATCGAGTTCTCCATCTACTCTCTTAGCACCAACTTTTCCTGAAACAATCTAAATGTTCTTTTGGAGCCTCAGAAGTCGAGTACTTGGGTCATCTTTTTGGCAAGGACGATGCCAGGGTGGATCCTAAAAATATTGAAGCTATGCAAGACTGGCCTCACCCAAAGACTCTCAAAATATTGCATTGATTTCTTGGCTTAACATGTTATTATCACAAGTTTTTTTAAGAATTATGGAAATATTGCGGCACCTTTCACTGCACTCCTTAAAAATAATTCTTTCACTTGGACCCCAACAAATTCTCAGGCTTTTCAAACCTTGAAGATGGACATGTGCACCACTCCAGTCCTTACCCTTCCTGATTTCACCAAGACCTTTTTCCTATAATGTGACACTTCAGGGAAATAAATTTCCGTTGTCCTTATGCAAGAGGGTCAACCTTTGGCCCTTACTAGTAAACAACTGTCTAAACAAAATTTGGGAAAATCAATCTATGAAAAGGAAATGTTGGCTATTCTTCATGTCGTTGATATTTGGCACCCTTATCTATTGGGGAAACGCTTCCAAATTAAGAAATATCATCAAGGCCTCAAGTATTTTCTGGAACAACACATTTCCTCCCCAGAGAAACAAAAATGGGTGACTAAGATCTTTGGATATGATTATGAGATCATTTACAAGAAAGGCAAAGACAATATGGTTGCGGATGCACTTTCCCGAAAATATGAAGATGAAGGGTCCCTTTTTTCTCTCTCCTTCATTGTACTAGATTGGCTCCAAGCTGTTCGCTAGGGATGGCTACACGATCCCAAAAGTTTGCATCTGATACAACAATTGCAGTCCAATTCTCCAGTTTCCCCATTGTAATCTTGGCTCCATGATGAGATTTGATACAAAGGCCGTTTGTATTGAATTAAACAGTCAAAACTTAAATCCATGGTACTTTTTGAGCTTCATGTTACACCCATAGTTGGGCACTCCGGGTTTACCAAAACCTATGACAGGGTCAAACGTTCTTTTTTTCTGGGATGGTATGAAATAAGTCGTTCGTGATTTTGTGGATGAATGTGATGTGTGTCAACTCAACAAGGGAGAAATAATAAAATCTCCTGGCACACTACAACCACTTTCGATTCCACCTTCTATTTGGTAGGATATCTCTATGACTTTTATTACCGGCTTACCTAAATCAAGCAATAAATTAGTCATCATGGTGGTAGTTGATCAACTTTCCAAGTATGCTCATTTCTTTTCTCTTCGACACCCATTTACAAAATCCACTGTGGCTCAAATTTTCATGGATCAGGTCTTCAAGATTCATGACATGCCACATTCTATTGTTTCTGATCGCGACCCAACTTTCACTAGCAATTTTTGGCAAGAAATGTTCAAGATACAAGGCGCCCAATTGCATCTCAGCACAACTTATCGTCCCTAGAATGATGGTCAAACTAAAGTTGTCAACACATATTTAGAAACATATCTGAGGCGTTTTGCGTCGAAAAAGAAAAATCAATGGGCTCAATGGTTACCACTCCCTAAATGGTGGTACAACACTTCATACCATACAACTACCCACATGACTCCTTTTGAAGTGGTATATGGAAAAAATCCACCTTCAGTTCTCTCATATTTACCAGGTTTCTCAAAGGTCCAGGCAGTTGACCAAATGCTTACAGTTCGAGAGGCTATTCTTTGTACCCTCAAAGAGAATTTGTTCATGGCCCAGAATCGCATGAAGAAACAAGCAGATAAAGGTCACTCTGAACGTCAATTTTAAGAAGGGGATTGGGTGTTTCTTCGACTGCAACCTTACAAGAAAAATTCCATCAAGGATGACCATTGTAAAAAATTGGCACCCAAATTTTATGGTCCTTATACCATTCTCAAGCATGTGGGATAGGTGGCCTATCAGTTATCATTTCCTAGTCATTCTAAGCTACCTCCCATTTTTCATGTTTCCTGCTTAAAGAAGGTGATTGGAACTAAGTTCCAAATTCAAGCCAACCTTCTCAAGTTAGATGAAGAAGGATCCACTTGGATACAACCACAAGCCATTTTGGACCAGCGTGAGCGTTGCCTACATCAATGAACCATAAAGGAAGTGTTATTCTAGTGGAAAGATACAACCCCATCAAATGCCACTTGGGAACCAACTACCATTTTGCAGTAATTTCCACATCTGAAGCCTTGAGGACAAGGCTGTTTTTAAGGGGGAGGGCATGTTAGGGACCTAACCCCTCACATAGGTATAATATTATATTCTGATGTCATAAAGGTCAATATTAATAAGGCCTAGCAATAAGGAAGAATAATTCGAATGTAAGAAGACCTAATAGAAGCTTCTGCTTCTAGAAGGGTATTAGAACTTTTGTCTAAATATTATTGTATGAGAAATTTTGTCTTTGATATTATTGTAATAGAGCTCTTCTCGATTGGAGGTTTCTCCCTCGAAGAGGCAAGTGAACATTGGTCTCAGTGATTGAAGTTCTCTTTATGGTGTTATTCTATTATCATTTCAATATTATTGTGGTGTTGTTCTAGTTATACTGTTGTTCATCTGCCATTTCTAGCATTTTATTTCTATTCTGCATACTTTTTATATATGGAATATTACAAAGATAGACAAGAATATCACCCTATGTTTATAGCCTCAAAATTTGTTTCCTAATCCACAGGTATTGGCTACAAGGGCTTAACCGGTGGAGGAGGAGTAGGTAGAGACTAATTGGGCTAGCCATGATGTTGGGAGACTGCTGGGTGGAAAATCTCTTACCATCCATCATTTTCAGAGACTTCAGGTTGTAATGAGACATGAGGGGGAACTGGGATGCCAGGGACATGCTGGGGTTGGAAGGGAGGCCTTTCTACCCTAGGTTGGACTACCCCTTGTCCAATCTAGTTGAAAAATCTAGCTTGGAATAGTTGGTTCAACTCTTTTGGATCTGCATCAAAATGTATTGAAAACCTTGGCCTTCTAGGGCCCCTATTCCAATTTCCTCTTCCCTTATTAATCCAGCCATGGCTTCCTCTACTGAAGAAGCTCATTCCTGTATGCATCATTTATTATCAACTAGCTTCGTAAACAAACCATACATGACATCTCTTTAAATATGAAACAAAGTTTGGATCAACAACACATCAGACTCATGCAATCCAATCCATAAAAATTATTTAATACTTGTCAATGACAAGGGGGTGAATAAGGGTTCTGGGATATATGAGGGGTTGTATTGAGTGAAAAATGATAAAATGAAAGGGAGTAGATCATGATTACTTCTCAACAAATTATCTAACAATCAACCATGTTGTAATAAAAAAACATGTCAACTGTAACTCATCTCTATGTCATCCTTCAATTGCTATAATACAAAGTTTTCATTTAATTATAATTTCATTTTAAGAACAGGGCGTGCAAAGTGAATCTGGGAATGTGAGGGGAGTTGTAATGTGTGGAAAAGTGAGAGAATGGTAGGGAAATTAATGGATACTGTTCATAAAACAAATTAAGTAATCAAGAATCATAACTCTGTACTAAAATCAAACCAAAAAAATACCAACACCATACCAACAATTACTGTGTATCAAATTGCTCGCTGTTCCAACATTTAAATTTTCCAAAATTTCTCAATTCAAAATGGTCTGTGGAATCATACTCATAATCGAAACAACTTTCCATTTCAATAGTCCTGTTAAGAAAACAATGATCTTTTATTTCCTTGCCTCCTTTTAAAAAAAATAAAAAATAGACAACGATATGTTTGACCTCTATCCCATAATGCATCGCTATAATAAAAACATCCACTGTCTTCCAATTTACAATCATTTCCCAATTTAAAAAATGCACAGGTCCCTTTTTAAAATACGAACAGACTTCCAAAACATGCCCGATTACACACAGTCTTCATCATATCAACCAATAAGATTTTGCAACGAAACTAGATTGAACATAAAACCTGAACCTCGTTACTGTCGATATAACCATTTATAATATTCATGATGATTCAATAATATATGAAAGGTGAATATAACCAATACACATAGTCACCATTTCCACAATTAGCTATAACCCTGATTGGGTGATGCAGGAGCATCGCTCACTCATCAAGTGAGCCAGCACATTTAGAGAAAAACAACTGGACAACGCCAAAACACATTTTGAATTACTTTGGAGGTTGTTGCGCCGTCCTTTAATGAAGGCATTCATAAAGAAGCGCACTTGTATTGTAAAGGGGAACTTGAGCCTTTAAGCTCTCATCCTTAGTAGATAGGAAGACATTTAATAGATTTAATGTTGTTAGATAGGAATTAATTGTAGATTTGATAGTTGTAGAATTTGAAAGGGCAAACGGAATATAGGCACCCTCATTTGTACATTGTAACATATTGAGAAACAGGAGCAAGAAGAGAAGAGCAGGCAGAGAACTTGTGGAGAACACCCATGTACAGGTGGTTTGGAATTAATAGAAGAGAGTCTATGATTCAATTTCATGCTTGGTGTTGTTTCTCTGTGTATGATGCTCATATGTTCTTGAATGTTTGTTTCCTTCGTATGCATTTGCTTTGAATATGTTGTGCATGTGATTTCAGAGGTTTAGCTAAATTCCGAGAGAGAAGAGAATGAGTTTCAATTGTTTCTTTGTTTGAGCCAGGAGATTCCTGCATAGAGTGCAGTTGAATTCATCCGCATAGAGTGCGTTGATGAGGCTCAACAGTTAAACTCTTATTCTCGTTCACCCAGAAGTTGATGTGGGTTTAATAGAGTCATGCAAGAGAAGTGCAGGCTGAGTTTGAAGTCTCAGTGGCTAGTCTGAGTAAAGGGAAGGCACAGATTACTGGAGCCGTAAGTGCACAAAGTCTGGAAGACTCAACACTTTGAGAGCTGTTGAAGGTCGAGTGCGAGCAGTGGGTGCAAAGTTTCTGAAGGAGTCAGAGTTGACAAGCTCAGGAGGAATAGTTCCTTCATGAGTCCTGGGAGAAGGACCTAGGAGAAGGTTCGAGCTAGAAGAAGCTTTGAAGCAAAAGAAATCCTCAAGGAGGGGAATCAATGGCCAGGGTTCGCAGGATTGATTCACGAAATCCCACTTACCGTCAGATCTGGGAGGAGGTGTGCGGGATTTAGTCCTTAGGCACAGGAAGGAAGGACCAAGAGCCATCAGGATTCGACATATCGGGGTTCCCGGAGGCAAGAGTTTCATAGTGGTTGAAATCGCGATTGGCGATTTCCCAATTTAATCGGAGCCGTCGATCATCATAGGGATAGGTGGCATCAGATCCTGGAAGGTCGGGATTTGACATTTGGGGTTTTCAAATGTAAAGAAATTTCGAACGGTGAAATAGCGATCCCGTGATTTTCGATAGAGATGAGAGAGGAAGTGACATGGCGAGAGGAAAGTGCACGTTCCATTGGAGTTCGGGGTTCGGAGATTCGTGGTTCATGAAAACCATGACCTCGGATATACCGATTTCCCGATAGGGAAATTCCTGAAAAGAACAGGAGTGTTGACTTGTTGACCCATCAGGGTTCGGGGTTTTGATTTTCACGAGAACTGTACCACGAGTTTCGCGATATCGTGAAACCTGATTTCCTGACTAGCGAAGGGGAGATCAGTGGAGAGTTTCTGTGGGTAGTGAGAACTCCCGTAAGGAGTTAGAAGAGTGGGTTAACTCTTTGGGCCTGAGTAAAAGAAGGTCCTGGTGGGGGCGATCATCCTCCGGGGAGTAAGGAGGTTGCATCAAGTGGTATCAGAGCGGGAGAAGAGCTCTCTTTGTTTTCAGTAGCAGAGAGAAGAAATTTTCACCATTCCTCCGAGAAGAGGTAGACAATCACCCAATCCAGAGGGGGAAAGGGAATTGTCCAGAGGAAGAGAAATGTCCAGGGAAGGAAGTAACCATGGACAGAACGTAGAAATGGAGAGGGAATTATGAAATCTTCGTGCCAGAATGGAAGATATGGAAGCAACGCATAGACGCACAACCAATACTGGAGATCTAAGTGACTCCGAAGGCGAAGCTGAAGTTGTACCACAAGGAGAGGCCACAACAGAGGATGCATCAACCGAACGGCTGATTAAAGCCATTTCCAGGATGAGTTCCAAGACCAAAATGGACATTCCAGTCTATGAAGGAAGCCTGGATGCAGAAGAGTTGTTGGATTGGATCTGAGCTCTTGACACCTACTTCGATTATGAGGAGATCGAAGAGGACAAGGAGGTAAGACATGCTGTTACCAAGTTGAAAGGACATGCAACCTTATGGTGGGATGACCTACAGGAAGATAGACGTTCCAAAGGGAAACAAAAAATTAAAAGCTGGGATCGGATGATCGCTAAGATGAAGGCGAAATTCATCCCAAGATACTATCATATCACACTGTTCAGGCGAATGCAGAACCTGAGATAGAAGCTGATGATGGTGAAAGAGTACACCGAGGAGTTTTACAAGCTCAACATCAGAGCAGGTCATCGGGAGAGCGATGATGAGAAGGTAGCGAGGTACCTGAATGGTCCGAGGTACGACATTCAGGACGAATTGAGCATGGTTACCATCCGAACAGTTGAGGATGCGTACCAAATGGCTCTGAAAGCCGAGGAGAAGCTGAGCCGTAAGCAAGGTCAGCGAGGGCGAGGCAAGAGTCATCCTAGAGGCAAGGAAGTTGCCCAAGAAATAACTCAGAAGCCCAAGGAGGAGTGGAAGAAACCTCAGGGTAAAGCTGAAAGAGGTGGAACCTCACAGAGGCAGCAATATGCTGAGTCGAGGAGGTAGCATACATAGCAGGGTGGCGGTTATGCTGATGTCAACACATTTACTCGTACCCGAGGTAGAGGAAGGGGCCGAGGTGGAATCATCACATGTTTTACACATGGGAAGGACGGAGATAAAGCCGTTGACTGTCCAGATAGGAAAATGGACAGAAGTGAAGCTCACATCACTGAAGCGCAGAAGCGTGATGCTGAGACAGAAGATGCAGATAGCGGAAGATCACTTGGGATGCATAAAATCATTTTGATACCTGAGAAAGAGGTGGAGAGCACAGTGCAAAGGAGCAAACTGTTCAGGACAACTTGCACAACCAAGGATAGGAAATGCAAGGTCATAGTGGACATCGGAAGCACCGATAATCTCGTTTCAACCGAGATGGTGGAAAAGTTGGAGCTGAAAACGACTAAGCACCCGAGTGCATATAAAGTCTCGTGGCTACAGAAAGGACACTGGGTAAGTGTCACTAAACAATGTTTAGTTGAATTTAAAATTGGGAATTATAATGATCAGATTCTGTGTGATGTTATTCCCATGGACGTATGTCATATATTGCTGGGTAGACCATGGCAGTATGACCGAAATGTGGTTCATGACGGAAGGATGAACACATACACTTTGGAAAAGGATGGGAGGATCCATAAGTTGCTTTCGATAAAAGATAAGGAAGTGAAGCCGGATGTAAACAACACCATACTTCTTATGAGTGGGAAGGAACTTCTCATAGAGATAGAGAAGAACAAAGATCCACAATTCTTTGTTGTCAGGAAGCCGAAAATTTTCCTGACAAGAACAAGAGTGGATGACTTACCAGACGAGATTTAGGAACTGTTGGGAGAGTTCACCGATATCATCATGGATGAACTACCTCGTTCGTTGCCACCGATGAGGAGTGTGAGTCATCACATAGACCTCATACCTGGAGCAAGCTTGCCGAATAAGGCGACGTACATGTTGACGCCATAGGAAAATGAGGAAGTCAAAAGGAAGGTACAAGATTTGATGGATAAAGGGCTGGTCAGAGAAAGCCTGAGTCCATGTGCTGTTCCAACAATGCTAAGTCCAAAGAAGAATGGAGGCTGGAGAATGTGTACAGACTCTAGGGCGATAAACAAAATCACCATCAGGTACAGATTTCCACTGCCGAGAATGGATGATTTGATAGATTGCCTGAGTGGGGAATTTTTTTTTCGAAGATTGATCTAAAGAGAGGATATCATCAGATTCACATGAGAGAGGGTGATGAATGGAAGACAACATTCAAGACAAACGAGGGTTTGTACGAATGGCTGGTCATGCCGTTTGGTTTGACAAATGCGCCGACCACATCCATGAGGCTGATGAATGAAGTCCTGAGGGAATTCATCGGAAAATTTGTAGTTGTATATCTGGATGATATACTGATTTTCAGCAAGACAAAGACTGAACATTTGAAACATTTGGCCATTGTGATGAGAAGACTGCAGCATGAGAAGCTGTTGGTCAACATGAAGAAGTGTTCCTTCATGAAGACAGAGCTCATTTATTTGGGTTTTGTCATATCATCCAATGAGTTGAAAATGGATCCTGAGAAGGTAGAAGTGATAAAGAATTGGCCATCACCGAGAAATATTTTTGAGGTGAGGAGTTTCCATGGATTGGCTAGTTTCTATAGAAAATTCATTCGGAATTTCAGTGGAATTAGTGCAGTGATGATGGACACAGTGAAGAAGCGACATAAAATTTTTCACTGGACAACAGAGGCTGAGAAAAGCTTCAATCTGTTGAAGCGAAAGATCACCGAGCAACCAATTCTGGTGTTGCCGGACTTTAAGAAGACATTTCAGGTGAAATGTGATGCTAGTGGATATGCCGTAGGAGGGGTCTTAAGTCAGGATGACAGGCCAGTTGCATATTTCAGTGAGAAGTTGGATGAAGCCAAACTGAAATACTCCACATATGATAAAGAGTTTTATGCCATCATACAGGCATTAAAGAAGTGGAGGCATTACTTGATACCCAAGGAATTTGTATTATACAGTGACAATCATGCATTGCAGTTTGTGAGTCAACAGGATAAGTTGAACCAAAAGCATGCAAAGTGGGTAGAGTACATGCAAAATTTCACATTTGTGATCAAACACATTTCGAGGACTGCTAACAAAGTGGTTGATGCTTTGAGCAGGAAATGTTTACTGTTGCAGAAGTTCACAGTCAAAACTTTGGGTTTTGAAAACCTAAGGGACATGTATGCTGGAGATGCAGAATTCATGGAAGCTTATGAAGCGGCCGAGAACCCAGTTCTCAGGGATCGAAGTCCTTGGACAGATTATATGATCCAGGAAGGATTGTTGTTCAGAGGCAATCGGTTATGTATTTCGAATTTCTCCATGAGGGAGAATTTAGTGAAGGAAAAGGATAGTGGCGGATTAGCTGATCATTTTGGACATGACAAAACATTCGCGAAGCTGAGCGAATCATATTTTTTGGCCGGGCATGCGAGAAGATGTAAAAAAGTTTGTTGACAGGTGTCGAATTTGTCAACATTCGAAGGGGCGGAAGCAGAATGTCGGGTTTTATTAGCCATTGCCCATACCCGAGAGGCCATGGGAGGCGATCAACATGGATTTTGTATTGGGTTTTCCGAGGACGCAAAGAGGGGTTGATTCCATCTTTGTGGTGGTAGACAGGTTTTCGAAGATGACACATTTTATTCCGTGTCAGAAGACCATCGATGCGACCCACATCACAAACTTATTTTTCAAAGAGGTTGTTAGACTTCATGGATTGCCGAGAAGCATAGTCTCGGATAGGGATACAAAATTCATAGGTCATTTTTGGAGGACACTATGGAGGAAGCTAGGAACTAACTTATCTTTTAGTTCGGCTTACCATCCGCAGACAGATGGACAGACCGAGGTGGTCAACAGAAGTTTGGGATATCTATTGAGGAGCTTGGTGACAGAGCACCACAACAGCTAGGATAATGTGTTACCACAGACAGAATTTGCGTACAACGATTCAATGAATCGAAGTACAGGCAAAAGCCCATTCCATATTGTGTATGGGACACAGCCGAGAGGAGTATCTGAGCTTAGGGAGTCAGAACAGGCTGGGACTAGCAGTGTGAGCACTGAAGAGTTCGCTGAGGCGATGAGAGAACTTCACAGTCAAGTGAAGCAGCGACTAATAGATGCAAATCAAGAGTATAAGCGCATAGCGGATCAACATCGGAGACAACTTCAGTTCGAGGTTGGTGATCTGATTCTAGCACACCTGTGGAAGGAAAGGTTCCCAAGGGGAACATATAACAAGCTTAAGATGAAGAAGATCAGACCATGTAGAGTCCTGAAGAAGTTCGGAGAAAATGCTTACGATATTGAGTTGCCGGATGGCATCGGGATATCTCCGATTTTTAATGTTTCGGATTTATACCCATACAAGACTAGAGAAGTAGAGGCTAGAACTGAGGAATCAGTGGTCCAGTGGCAGAATCAATTACCAGTAGCAGAAAAGCCACAAATGGAATGCATACTGGACAAGAGAGTCGACAGAAAGATTAGGCGCAAGCAGTATTTTGAGTACCTGGTGAAGTGGAAGAATCACCCAGTGGAGGATGCCAGCTGGGAGAATGAAGCAGCGATTCAGAAGCATGGACAGACCGTGCAGGAACTCATGGACATGAGCCCATGAAATTTTTCAAGCCGATGAGTATGATGCAGGAGCATCGCTCACTCATCAAGTGAGCCAACACATTTAGAGAAAAACAACTGGACAACGCCAACACGCATTTTGAATTACTTTGGAGGTTGTTGCGTCGTCCTTTAATGAAGGCATTCATAAAGAAGCACACTTGTATTGTAAAGGGGACCTTGAGCCTTTAATCTCTCGTCCTTAGTAGATAGGAAGGCATTTAATAGATTTAATGTTGTTAGATAGGAATTAATTGTAGATTTGATAGTTGTAGAATTCGAAAGGGAAAACGGAATATAGGCACCCTCATTTGTACATTGTAACATATTGAGAAACAAGAGCAAGAAGAGAAGAGCAGGCAGAGAACTTGTCTAGAACACCCATGTACAAGTGGTTTGGAATTAATAGAAGAGAGTCTGTGATTCAATTTCATGCTTGGTGTTGTTTCTCTGTGTATGATGCTCATATGTTCTTGAATGTTTGTTTCCTTCGTATGCATTTTCTTTGAATATGATATGCATGTGATTTCAGAGGTTTAACTGAAGTCCGAGAGAGAAGAGAATGAGTTTCAATTGTTTCTCTGTTTGAGCCGGGATATTCCTGCATAGAGTGCTGTCGAATTCATCCTCATAGAGTGCGTTGATGAGGCTCAACAGTTAAACTCTTATTCTCATTCACCGTGAAGTTGATGTGGGTTTAATAGAGTCGTGCAGGAGAAGTGCAGGCTGAGTTTGAAGTCTCAGTGGCTAGTATGAGTAAAGGGAAGGCACAGATTACTGGAGCCGTAAGTGCACAAAGTCTGGAAGACTCAACACTTTGAGAGCTGTTGAAGGTTGAGCGTGAGCAGTGGGTGCAAAGTCTTTGAAGGAGTCAGAGTTGAAAATCTCAGGAGGAATAGTTCCTTCGTGAGTCCTGGGAGAAGGACCTAGGAGAAGGTTCGAGGCAGAAGAAGCTTTGAAGCGGAAGAAATCCTCAAGGAGGGGAATCAATGGTCAGGGTTCGCAGGATTGATTCACGAAATCCCACTGACCATCAGATCTGGGAGGAGTTGCGCGGGATTTAGTCCTTAGGCGTAGGAAGGAAGGACTAAGAGCCATTGGGATTCGGCATATCGGGTTTCCCGGAGGCAAGAGTTTCATAGTGGTCGAAATCACGATTGGCGATTTTCCGATTTAATTGGAGCTGTCGATCATCATAGGGACAGGTGGAATCAGATCTCGGAAGTTCGGGATTCGACATTCGGGGTTTTCAAATGTAAATAAATTTCGAACGATGAAATAGAAATCACGTGATTTCCGATAGAGAGGAGAGAGGAAGTGACGTGGCGAGAGGAAAGCACACGTGCCATCGGAGTTCGGGGTTCGGACATTCGTGGTGCATGAAAACCGCGACCTTGGATATACCGATTTCCCGATAGGGAAATTCCCGAAAAGAACAGGAGCGTTGACTCGTTGACCCATCAGGGTTCGAGGTTTTGATTTGCACGAGAACTGTACCACAAGTTTCACGATATCGCAAAACCCGATTTCCCGACTAGCGAAGGGGAGATCAGTGGAGAGTTTTTGTGGGTAGTGAGAACTCCTGTAAGGAGTTAGAAGAGTGGTTTAACTCTTCGGGCCTGAGTAAAAGGAGGTCCTGGTGGGAGCGATCGTCCTCCGGGGAGTAAGGAGGTTGCATCATTGGGCCTAGAAAAAACACAGGTCTTTTCAATTTACAATTAAGATCATTTTGTAAGAACATAGTGAATGGAATCATAACGAAAAGATAACAACCCTCGACTAGATATAATTACTCATTCCCAACTGTAACTGTTCAATCAATTTAAATATAGAAAATTGAGATAGGGAATCGACAAAAAAATCCATAACCACTCCACTGATAAGCCAATTATTTGACAATTAAGAAGATGCCCGAAGGGATCAAGAATAGTTGGAGATTAAAATTAGGCTCTGTCGAAAACAAACACAACGAGACAATAAAGAGAGTTCTCTTTTAACAATAGAAAAAAGAACTAGAGGTATTTAGAGACATATCAACCACAGGTAAAATACCTTTCGATACAGACATGGTAGTAAGCCACAAGGTCTCCTTATTACTCCCCACCTAGGCAATGGAACCAATAGTTAGCCACCAAGGAAAGAAACAAAAAGTAAGGTAGAAAAATCCAGTGCACATAGTGTGTTTTATGCAGTAGAGGAGAGGCGAAGTTAACTGAACCGTGACAGTTATTCAAACAACACACAAAGATATAACCTCTCTATCCATTTTCTTAAAATTCGAACAACCTGATATGAATACCAATGAGGATGCATAACGCCTAGGTATAACATATATGACCCCACAACCATATAGTATTCATTAACGTTATGTCCACCCTAAGTATTAGACATATTTAGTATAAATAGGATTCGAGGGTATGAGAACTTTTGTCTTTGATATTATTGTAATAGAGCTCTTCTTGACTGGACGTTTCTCCCTCAAAGAGGCAAGTGAACACTGGTCTCAGTAATCAAAGTGCTCTTTCTGGTGTCATTCTGTTATCATTTCAGTATTATTGTGGTGTTGTTCTAGTTATACTGTTGTTCATCTGCCATTTCTAGCATTTTATTTTTGTTTTGCATACTTTTATATCTGGAATATTACAAAGATAGACGAGAATATCACCCTATGTTTATAGCCTCAAAATTTGTTTCCTAATCCACAGGTATTGGCTACTAGGGATTAGGATGATTTTTTATAAATAAAAGATTGCTGTACAATTCAATATTTTATATAATTTTCTGAATACATATGAAAAAGTAAATATGGAGACAAAGGAAAAAATACCATGTAAATAATTAACACAGATGAGACAGAATAGCAATCACCTATTTCATTAAAATTAATCAAAAGAATCATTCTCTTTACAAAAATCCCTGAGGAAGTTTGGACCAAAGTCAAACTTAGATGTCCCCGATGAAAACCATACAAAAGGACTTCTGACATAAAGTAAAAAACTGAACTTTAAAAGCTAGATCGGCTTGCCACAGATTTTTTCCCACTCGACTCTACACAATATCCTTTATTAGTCATGCAATTTAATTCATAAACAAACAAGTCTACATAGTCTATCAAAGATAGATCAACACCTCTAAAAAACAAGTGTCTGGATGATGTAATTTAGCCTTGAATCTTGTTGTCTACAATAGCACCCTGATGTCATAAAAGAGAATTAGGCCTTCAATGAATTAAAGAATGAATGAAAACTGAACTATCTCAATAAAACTCAAGAACAAACCTTAGTATGTTTTCTCCTTCTATTCTCCTTTTGTTCCTCCTTCTCTTTTTTCCTTTAAGCAATCAAAATTAGTTGAAGTAGCTAAATTACCTCTTTTAGTTAAGTTAACTAAAAATCAACTAACTTTTAGTTTAGGGGAAGAATTAATATAATAATAATAAGGGTCTTTAATAAATAATAACTAGTAGGTGGGACACCTTGTGAGTCCCTTTAGTTTCTTAACAAAAATAAAGACAACTAGTCAATCAATCAAACACATCCCTCTTTTTGACTCCCGTCACCATTCTCATAATTTGAAAATTAATATCAATGATATTTTAAACAATATCCAAAAAATATGATATCCAAAATATCCAAAAATAGTGTGTTGTCCAAAACTTCAACAATCAAGTGTTCTCAACAATCAATAAATAAAAACACTCAAAAACCATATTTTCCACTTTGGGAGGCAATTTTCCCTTTGTTTCTACTGTCTCCCTTTGATTTCTCTGAATTAGCCTGAGGCTGTGTGGAGCCTTTAGGCCCGATCTCACTGATAACACAAGATAAATCATCTCTCAAGTGCATGAGGGATGAAACAAATTTGGCAGAATCACTTGAGGGAGAGGAAGGGGAAACAACAAATTTTCGTTTATTAAGTGCATGGTGGGCTTCGGTTTTGAGCCTTTTTCTTGCGTGTGAATACTGTACAGGTGAGTGTGCAGGGGGAACTTGGAAAATTGGGTTAACCAGTGGAGGAGGAGTAGGTAGAGACTAATTGGGCTAGCCACGATGTTGGGAGACTTCTGGGTGGACAATCTCTTGCCATCCATCATTTTCACGGAATTCGGGTTGTAATGAGACATGAGGGGGAATTGGGATGTCAGGGACATGATGGGGTTGGAAGGGAGGCCTTTCTGGCCTAGGCTGGACTACCCCTTGTCCAATCCAGTTGAAAAATCTAGCTTGGAATAGCTGGTTCAACTCTTGTGGATCTTCATCAAAATGTATCGAAAACCTTGGCTTTCTAGGGCCCCTATTCCAATTTCCTCTTCCCCTGCTAATCCGACCATGGCTTCCTCTGCTGAAGAAGCTCATTTCTGTATGTATCGTTTATTAGAAACTAGCTTCGTAAACAAGCCATACATGACATCTCTTTAAATACGAAACAAAGTTTGGCTCAACAACACATCAGACTCATGCAATCCAATCCATAAAAATCGTTTAATACTTGTCAATGAGAAGGGGGTGAATAAGGGTTCTGGGATATATGAGGGGTTGTATTGAGTGAAAAGTGATCAAATACAAGTGAGTAGATCATGATTACTGCTCAACAAATTATCAAACAATCAACTGTGTTGTAATAACAAAACATATCAATTGTAACTCATCTCCGTGTCATCATTCAATTGCTATAATACAAAGTTTTCATTTAATTATAATTTAATTTTAAGAATAGGGAATGCAAAGTGAATCTAGGAATGTGAGGGGAGTTGTAATGTGCAGAAAAGTGAGAGAATGGTAGGGAAATTAACGGATACTATTCTTAAAATAAATTAAGTAATCAATAATCATAACTTTGTACTAAAATCAATCCAAAAAAATACCAACACCATACCAAAAATTACTGTGTATCAAACTGCTCGCTGTTCCAACATTTCCAAAATTTCTATATTCAAAACAGTCTGTGCAATCATACTCATAATCGAAACAACTTTCCATTTCAATAGTCCTGTTAAGAAAACAATGGTCTTTTATTTCCTTGCCCCCCTTTAAAAGAACACACACACACACACACACAACGATATGTTTGACCTCTATCCCATAATGCATCGCTATAATAAAAACATCCACTGTCTTCCAATTTACAATCGTTGCCCAATTTAAAAAATGCACAGGTCCCTTTTTAAAATACGAACAGACTTCCAAAACATGCCTGATTACACACAGTCTTCATCATGTCAACCAATAATATTTTGCAACGAAACCAAATTAAACATAAAACCTGAACCTCATTAGTTTCGATATAACCATTTATAATCTGCACAATGATTCAATAATATAGTAAAGGTGAACATAACCAATTACACATAGTCACCATTTCCACAATTAGCTATAACCCTGATTGGGCCTAGAAAAAACTTAGGTCTTTCCAATTTGCAATTAAGATCATCTTGTAAGAACACAGTGAATGGAGTCATAACGAAAAGATAACAACCCTCGACTATATATAATTACTCGTTCCCAACTGTAACTCTTCAATCAATTTAATCATAGAAAGACAAGATTCAGAATCGACGAAAACCTCCATAACCACTCCACTGATAAGCCAATATTTGACAATTAAGAAGATGCCCGAATGGATCAAGAACAGTTGAAGATTAAAATTAAGCTCTGTTGAAAACAAATACAAGGAGACAATCAAGAGCGTTCTCTTTTAACAATAGAACAAAGAACTAGAGGTAGTTAGAGACATATCAACCATAGGTAAAATACCGTTCGATACAAACATGGTAGTAAGCCACAAGGTCTCCTTATTACTCCCAGCCTAGGCAATGGAACCAATAGTTAGCCACCAAGGAAAGCAACAGTAAGTAGGGTAGAAAAATCCAGTGCACATAGTGCATTTTATGCAGTAGAGGAGAGGCGGAGTTAACTGAACCGTGATAGTTATTCAAAGAACACACAAAGATATAACCTCCCTGTCCATTTTCTTAAAAGTTGAATAACCTGATATCAATACCAATGAGGATGCATAACGCCGAGGTATAACTTATATTACCCCACAACCATATAGTATTCATTAACATTATGTCCACCCTAAGACTAGACCTTGGGGTACTTCGGTGAAAGGACAATGAGAATGAGCCCATGAACATGATTCTGGTATGAAGAAAATACACAGGAACCGAATGGTAATCCGAATGTGATTGGATAGGGTTACACTTATGATTGTGAGGGAACAAATGACAATAATACATAGAGAAAAACCCTCCACCATTAATACAAGGCGATATATGAACCATTCACTTATTATCCATAGAGACCCACCACGATTTTAAACCGACAGAGAAACTAGTGAATGCACCACTCAAACAAAAATAAATTCTTTTTCTTGCAATCCTAAACAATTACACAGTCATCACAGAGAGAAATATCACATATTTACACCATTAAAATTCTCAGAAACAAACAAACCCAAGCATTACTGAGCCATTGTTTGTTCATACACAGAGCATAATTCATGGATGGAGTGAAAAAGATCCATACATGTAGCCAAGAGCTTAAAAAGGGTGAGCTGGCCGAGCCTTCTCCAAGAGCCTGAAATGTGGAGCTTCACAACTAACAGGCCAAAACCAAAACAAAGAAAAATTCTAGGGTGACGACCCATAGGGGGAGTATGGAGTGACATTCATTTATTTCACGTCGCTTCCATCTCCTATCCTATTCAATTTCGAAGTAAAATACATCCAAACATTAACCAATTCATTAAATCATGTATTCAATGCCCAAACAATTGAAATTTGGGATGATATCCCTTGCTCAATGCGCCACCCAAACATTCACATGTTAAATTTTTCCAAGTTCTATTCCATATCATATGTATTGCAATGTTATATGCGCCCAAATAAAATCTAATAAAAATCTAATAAAAATCGCATAACCACTAACCAACCATAGTATAATAGTTAGGATTAACACTAACATCACTTTTACTTTTCCATTTGCATATAACCTTTTAACATATCTCAAACATAACTTCCTTTCCTTTAAGATTTTTTCATAGGTTTTATTCCTTGTTTTGATTATGATGTCACTAACATATCTCTTGTATATATGTGGCTAGGTAGTTGATCACGATGATTTGTGACATGGTTAAATCATAGCAACTACAAATACATGCCCATCATAACATAAAAAATAATTCCTTGAATTGTAGAAACATCCCATAAAATGCATCATCCACTTGTTACTATGTCAAAATAAACCAAGGTTGCATTGTTAGGGGGTCCCACCTACTAGTATTATATTATTATCATAGGGGGTCCCACCTACTAGTATTATATTATTAGCATAGTTTAAATAATAGAGCTTTAGCAATACTTTGCGGGTAGAATTCATCATTGCGATTTTAATCGTCAACAGGCCATCTATACCCCCTCACATGTACTGCTCCACTCCAGTGGTATATGTTTGGGCTCAGCCACAAACAACCAAGATGAATGTGCCTCTGTCATTGGTCTCCTCACCAAGGTCAGTCACCACCACATTCGTGACCTTAGTGTTCTATTAGATTCCCAACTTGTCGTCCTGCAACTCAACAATGTATATCACGTCCGTGATCCTTGCCTTTTTCGCAAATACCTACAAGTTAGACTATTATCTCACAACTTTGATTCAATCACATTTACACATATTCCAAGACAATTTAATCAAATAGAAGATAATATGGCTAACCTAGTGTTAGATTGGAATTTATCACATCAAAACATCATCACATATACATAAATGTCTATCACAACATATATAGAAAAGACATCATAAGTCATCAAAAACATCAACACATCAAGACATACATGATCCAAAAAATATATTCCCATATATATATATATATATATATCATCAATAATGTCACATGTGTTTACAAAAATAAAAAGTACATCGCTCGTAGGCCAGTGAGTCCCCTCTCTCCCTATAGGTACAAAATTGGTACCCCCTACCCTATAAAAAATTGGTATCAACTACCCTGTACAAAATGGGCTCTCAAGCCTATACAATATAGAACCCCAACCCTCATGGTGCCCCCAAAGATACCCCCCCCTAGGTCCTCTATCAACTGGAGGATCTCCACCAGTTGGGGGCCCTCCTGGTCCAAGGGGCTGCTGACCAGTCATCGCTACCCCCACTATAGCGACTTGATGGATCAGAGTCCACCACTCTATAGGTATTCTGACACACTACTCCAGGACCTCCTCATCCTGTATGTGGCCCCACATTGCCTCTGATACACCCTCCAATACCGATTCGAAGCGGAGGCACAAGTCTTCTACCAACACCCCAACCTCTTCCTGTGGAGCATGTGCTGGTCCAACACCAACGTCATCCCATCTATGCATATTCCCCACCCTCGGATCTACTGGCGGTGGTCATACTGGTCCTCGATGGGCTTACTCCCCATCCATCATTTCCTCTTGGCCTCGGGGTCCCACATATTCAAAACAACACCAAAGTTAGAGTCAACATCCATATATAAATATATCATCACATGCTATGCTATCAAAATAAGAAAACACAAATACACAGACATACCTCAAACATCCCAGTCCTCCACTAGAGGCAACATCATGTCGGGGTCATGTCAGTAATCCATACCAACGTATGGGTACCACAGTGTCACCTATGGAATTTGTCACCAAAAGCGTGACACTGTAGCTGTGAAGTAATGGCCACCCTCTCCTCCCCCATGTCAAGACATCACATGGTGCCACCACATCAGAGGCAACTCTTGCGGCCCTGCAGGATCCAACAAAATCGTAGGGTGCAATAGGGGAGCCCTCTCCAGAAAACAAGCCACCAGAATAGAGCCAAAAGGAAAAGTCACTGGATTCAGATCTTTGACACCAGTGAATATTCCCCATCATCCTAGAGTGCAACATAATCCCCCAGTCAAAGTGGTCCCCATCTAGGACCCTGTCCACGATCCTCAGGTGACCTCCTGTGATCTGCTGAGTCTCCAAGGATCTATAGATCCTCACCGCCATGGAGGCGATACACTTCGTCAGGAGGTCCTCAATTGTCTCAATATTGATGACCAACCCTGACATAGGGTGCATCCCTGTGCAGTGGCGATGTGCCAGGTTACCCACTCTCTCATCCCCCGACAATTGGGGGTCAATATGAATGGCCATCCCATGGAATGGGAGCCCTGTTAGAAAAATAGACATCCTCAATAGTCAAGAATGTAAGCTGCTACCCCATGACGATGAAACAATGTAGATCAATGCTCCACATAGTGATCAGATACTGGAGCAGTAAATCCTATGACTGTATCAATAGGAATTTGAAGAACTTGAGAAACCCGTAGGCTGCTAAGTGCCTTTGAACTCCTGGTTGTTGCCTCATCGCCTCCCGAAGATGGTCCCAATGTCGCTCTCTCCAATGCACTAGCATCGTTCTCTTCGATCAATTTTGATCACCTGCATCCACACAAAAACACTTGGTCAACCCTCATCATCCATAAAAAACATCAAAAAATTCAAAATTTCAAACACCCTTAGCTTAGACTCCAATGCACGAATTTCATTCATACAGGTGCGCACATGTGTGCGCTTGTTCATTGCATAGCTGCGCACTCATGCACAACTGTTGAAAAAATAATTGCGCATCCCATGAGCAGTTGTCACCCAGACATGTGGACACATATGTGCACCTATTCTCTGGACAACTGTGCATTGATGCGCAACTGTCTGGGAAACAATTGCGCACAATGAGCAACTGTTGGTTTAATAGGCGTGCATCTCATGCATGCTTGTACTTCCCTACCCTACGTTCACATGCATGGTTGTGTTAAGCAAAACTGCACACTATGCATAGGAGAAGGAGTTATACTAACGCATATGTGCATGTGTATTCTTCCTTCTCCCACACGCTGGTGGGCCCCTACCCAAAAAATACCTTTGTACGACAATCCGTACACCCCCTAACTCAAGTATACAAATTTCAAATTATGCGGGAGGATGGGACCACTAACCTGGCTCTCAAAACTACCGGATTGGTTGACTCGAGCTCTCATAATCTCTAAATCTCCTAAGAATGATCTCGTCAAATCACTATAGCAATGGGTACAAATGAGGTGGAATTGTGGGCCCAACAACCATATATAGTCCCTTTTTTCCAAACTTCCACACTCGGTTATAGGAGCCCAAAGCCTTTTTTTTCTGATGTGTTCTAAGCCATGGGATCCTAGTCCTTCCATATACAAATTCACAGTCCCTGGGTCATCTTCTGAACTTGGCCCCGAAGGAGAATTTTTCGCACGTCACGTTCAGGTACACATGCTCATGTTCAAAATTATCAGATAACTGTTATATATTCTTTATCATTAGATATTGTTCACGTCGGGTATTTGGTTTTCATGTGTGTAGGTACCTAGTCATCAAAGCAACGTAGTCCCTTCAAGTATATGTTTGAAACTGGAATGTAATTATTCCCTCTGTAAATCAATTGCATCTCCCAATCACACCCTCTCACGTTTACCTTTAGGGTCCTTACATCCGGCTCGATAGTATCGTCACCTCTGCTACATTTTGGTACTGTCACCCGGTAGCACTCTCCCCCACATGAGTTGTCCCATTCATAGTTCCCCTTTGCAAATTGACACTCATGTTGATTTCACCCCTAGGGATGGGAGTCCTGATAGTCTCATGCACTTCCAAGAATGAGCCACATACTTCTTCTCATTATATTTCTAGCTTTCCCAAATGGACTCCCAGGTCATCTCATCTCGGTTCTATTTACTGCGCCTTCGCAGTATCATCAACCCTCCATCTCATCAACTATCAGTTTTCCCATCTGCATATTTCCCTCCATTCATTTACCTCATACAAAAACCCACCCATGGGGGACCCACCCTCCACCATTTCTCTTTCACAACTTGCGCCCTCACAGGCCAAGCCATCTTGCACCGGGGCACCCATTTCTATATCTGTACACTCAACCCAAATTATTCTTTAGTTATTTGGTAATTGTAAAAATCATTTTTTTCCAACATTTACTTATCTTTTTATCATCACCCTTGATGACCTTCTTTTCCTGACAAAGCAACCCATGTCACCCTTGGTTGGGGCATCCACTCTTTTTTCATTTCGACATCGTTCATAAACCTCGAGTATCCCAAGTCCATGTTCCCATGATCTATGATTTTTTCCACTTTGTTAGCCTCTGGCACAGTTTAACCCCATATTTGGTCATCCCCCTGACACTAGATATAGTTTTACGGTTTCTGCCACTCATCCTTGAAAATTCCCCAACCAAGGGAAGTCTCGAGTCTCACCACATCTTGACTTCGTTCATGTCACCTGTCAGTGATCTCATCTCAGTGGATTTCATGAATCCCTTTGCTTCTTGGAGTCGTGTCTCCATTTCTGTTGACATCAACATAGTTTCCAGAAGGGTGACAATATCTTGACTCTCATTACAATTACAATGAGGAGTCTCGGACGAGAAAGAGAGAATCATCATTTCTCTTTGATTTCATTGACCCCCATAACATTCAACTTCAACAAACTCTCATGTTACGATGGGTATTACTATATGACTATTACAATTGTTCCATACCAGCTGAAGACCTCTGAACTCATTAGGCCATCAATACCTACAAGTCATAGACACTTCTTACAGGCGTCCTTGCCTCATTTCAGAGTATGTTCACCATTCAAAACTGTCATCTATTGTTATCAACCAGCCTCGAGGGATGCAATTATCTACATAAACATACATCTTCCATCTCACCTTTCGGTTACATGACACGAGCATGGGGCATGCCTACCTCGTTTGTACACAGATTTTCTTTTTTCTCCCGAGAGAAAGGTTTGGGTCCCACAGTTTCCCCTCTCCCTCTGATAGATCTCTCTTGCAATTCCTCTCGACACTCTTCATTACTATGGCACTCTCAGTAAAAGAAACATTGATGTATTTCGGCTATATGTATTCTCCTAACCTCACACATCACGAGGAATTTGTTATCACTGAAATATCGTTCACAACATTGCACACAAATGGTTACTATTAGCAAAAGATTTTGATAAATTGATGTTGTTTCCTTTGGAAACAAACCCTTGGTGAAAAAATGGAGAAAACGGGTGTTGACGAGACCCACATTATGTTTTTATCCTAAGTTTTTGGTGACTTAACAGTTTTGGTGAGTTGTGCTAAGAAGCACACAGATCTCAACGGTCGAGCGAGGCGCGCTCAAATCTATGGTCAACAATGCATATC
>JZKD02S1958629.1:83713-99382 GCA_000966675.3 Picea glauca
TCATTGTATATTGTGAATTTGCGCCAAGCACCTCGCCAACTCATCATCATCAGCGTCCACGCCCACCTGCCAGTGTTTCCTACAAAAGTCCAGCAAAGATACAGGTGTTGAGTTGACTTAGGCCCATCCTGATCCCGATGTAGATATTTAATGAAAGTGAGGGAGGTGGTTGAAGCCTCGTCTCACCACATAAATGGAAAGACAGAAAGGAATGGTAGATCTGATCTTGCGTTCGATAGAAAAATGCATGCACATTCTGACAAAGAAGGTCCAGATGAAAGAGCTCGCATCTGAAAGAATAATGCATGCACAGTCTACAGAGAAGATGCATAAGTCAAGCCTTGAATGCATGAATCGATCACCCCTTTGGTGGTTGTAGTCAGTCTAAGTATAAGTATGTATTTTTGATATTTTGTTAAGGTCGATGGTTGAGCAAGGCTCCCACATTGTAAACTTTTGATGAAGCACATTGGTTCTCTGGTTATGTATAGGATTTGAGAGTTCTTGTTTAATATAAGTCAACTTTCTTCTTCATCTTATTTTCCTCTGATACTGAAGTGTCCATGATTGAAGGATTCCCATGGATTGTTATAGCTGTATTTTGATGGATGTTTGATTACAATGTTGTTATGGTGTTCTTTAGTTTTCTGAAACTTTGAATATAAGAGGATATTGTGTTTGAGGTTTTTCCTCAGGCTGCTTGAAGACCTGATGTCCATGGAAAACCTCTACAGTTTCCTCACCAAAGTCTTCCTTATACTCAAATTTACTACAAATCACTGACTGAATTTGATCAAGACCTCAATTGCCTGTGCGTGCTAGTCTAGTTTTCTGAGTTAAAACAAAATTGTCTTGAGTCCTATTCATTTGACCTCTTTAAAATCAATTCATAGTGACATATAACCTAATGGGTATTGGTCTTACCTTCAATGGAATATGAAGGTGACTTCTAGTGCTAACATTTCTAGCACTGTTGTCGGGGAAAAAATTGAAGACATTTCCCTGGGATAGAATGACAAAGAGCTTCTGATTTTGAAGGTGCATTAGATATCATTACCATTGAAGATTGCAAATTTCACCTAGAGACTCCACTATTTCATTTGTGGCTCCGAAAGGTAGACACATGAGCTCCACTCCACAACTGCCTCTAGTAGCGCCTAGAACTGACCCAGAGAAAATAATCAGAAAAGGAAAGACCTCTCAAGAAGGTACTTCATCTATTGTACCAGGTGATCTTGGTAATTTTCTTAATTCCTATATTCAAACTCCAATAGCTGCTTATAATTCTCCTATTACACTGTCTGCTGTAGTTTCAAGGACTTTAAAGTTTGGGAGTGTTCCTATTGATTTCTCCCCTCCTGGTCTCAGTTTGGAAGGATAAATATTTGACACTCCTATTTCCCTTGAGTTTGTACCATGGTTTAAACCCAAGACCTTGGAATGTTTTCCCACTCCGGGCTTTGCCACTCCTTCCCTTATTAGAGTTGTTTCATTTACAGAAGGGGAAACCTATGTTCCCTAGAGCCCTGCAACTTTTCCCCCCAACCCTCAATTGTTTCCCCTTTCACCCAGAAACACAGTTCTAGTATCCCCTGTTAAAACTCCATCTCCTCCTAGTTCTCCTCCCGTTCACATCCCAATGGTAGGTGATAATCCCCCTAGGAACAAAATGGATTCCATAGTGGCTGCTAGATACACCCCTCTCATCCTTTGTCAGCCTCTTAATGATATCCCAGATGGTGGCTACCTTAAGCAGTTGCCTAAGTTCACAAGTGAGGGAGACATAACTGCAGAAGAGCACCTTGCATCCTTTTATAGCTATGTAGACAATTATGTCATTGTGAATGAAGATGTATGGATGAGAATTTTTTTTCATAGCCTTGATGGAGAGGCTGGGAAATGGTTTAGGGTCTTGGATCCTGGATCTATTGATGGGATTGAAGCCCTATATGATTCATTCTTAAGACATTCGGGGGATAAAAGAGATTTCCTTTACTATATTACAGATTTCGTATCACTTAAGAAAGGAGAAGGGGAATCTGTTTGTGACTTTTCAAAGAGGTTTAATAAAATGTACAATAATATTCCTGATAATATTAAACCTACATAAACCTATGCCAAAATTACTTATGCTAGTGCTTTCGACCCTTATTTATGCCTCCTATTAAGAGAAAGAAGAGCTACTTCCTTGGATCATATGCAAGATGCGGCCCTGGAAGTGGAGTCCAATATATTGGTAGTTGAAAAACTTAGGAGTAAGGTTGATAGAGACAAAGGAAAGGGGAAGTCTAAATCTTCAACCTCTGGTTCCTCAGCTCCCCACCCTCAAGTAGATGAATTGACCAAGCTGGTAAAAGTCACTTTCTACTGAGGTGGAAAGTTGGAAATTGGAAGGAAAGTAGAGTTATAGAAATCCCCCTAATTTTGAAAATAGGATTAACTTCAGAAGACCAAATAACACCCCTCATATTATCCAAAGAGATCAGAGAAAAGAGGATAGGGATGATCAGAAAATCCAAGACCCTCTCCAAAATAACCCTTTTACTGATGAAGAAGGAGAGGAGGAAGAGGTTGATCCTGAAATCCATTATCTTGGAGACACCTCCTCATTTCCCCACTTAACCCAATCTGCATACGAGGAGTCTCTCATGGACAACCAATTAAATGAGCTGAGTAAGGGGGAGAAAACTAGTAGCAGTCCAAATAAATACAACCTCAGTTCCAAGAATAAAGAAGGAAAGCCTGACATTCCTGATCAGTCTACCAGAGAAGAAAATCTTGATAAAGATGTAGCAGACAACAACAAAGATAAGAAGACACAAAACCCCCCACCAGTGGCCAAAAGACTTGTCCCAGAAGTGAAGGAGATTTTGAAACTTCCTTTGTATTTTATCTTCGAGCATGAGATTCAAAAGATTAGTATCCTTGTACCTTTTTTGGAGTTGATAAAAAATTTAGAATTTAAAAAGTTATCTTCCCAAAATGTTGCAGCCCGAACCCTCCTCAAATGCCATTGATTCAGTAAATATTCAAGATGAAAAGCGTGCTGTCATACTGGGATCCTTGGTGGAAGATATAAATGACTCCTCCCCTCCTTTCTACACATCACTAAACATACATGATAAGGTATTTCATAACTGTTTGATATAATCATGTGCATTTCATAATATCATGCCCAAAAATGTCATGGATAAACTTGGATTAGAAATCACAAAGACTTACCATGACTTATATTCTTTTGACTCTAGGAAAATGAAATGTCTTAGGGTCATCAAAGATCTAGTTGTGAACTTGTTTCATTTTCCCATGAAAAGTGTGGTCATGGATATCATGGTGGCCTATGTTCCCCCCAAGTTTGGAATGCTCTTGTCAAGATATTGGATAAAAATACTTGGAGGAACCTCACATATTCTACCATGGACCTCACATGGACCTCACATATTCTACCATTCCTATGTTTGGGGGTGAACATAAAAGACTTTACAGGGAAGCTCAGTTGGCATACATTATTAATGACAAAGAAAATCCCACCAACCATCCTATTTTTGAACTTGATACTAATTTGGGATCTAGTTTATTGCAGATCACTGATGCTCCTAACCTCCTCTTGAAATAAAAAAATAGTGCATTACTTTTGGTGAAGATTCTCCTCCAATAAATTATGTTTGGAATATGTTCTTTGAGGGAGCCTCTTCTAGGGAAGGTGCCAGTGCTGGAGTGGTCTTTGTTTCACCTACTCAAGAGGGTATATCTTTCTCCTACAAGCTAGAATTTGAAACTACCAATAATGTGGTAGAGTATGAAGCTCTTGTTTTGGGTTTGAGGACTGCAAAAGACATGGGGATTGAAGATATATCAGTGTTTGGGGATGCTAAATTAATTGTCAATCAGATCAAAAATATTTATCAAACTAAGCACCCTAGGCTAAGAACTTATAGAAATGAAGTGTGGGACCTAGTTGACAGTTTTTTCTTAGCTTTCAACATTTCATTTATTCCAAGAGAAGAGAATGCCATGGCTGATTCTTTGGTTGTTTCATCAAGTAATTTCAGAGTCCCTCTACCACCTAAACTCAAGTATGATATAGAAGTGAAATATTGACCCTCTATACATAACAATGTAAAGCATTGGAAAGTGTTTGAGGATGATCTTGAGATCAAAATATTCCTTGAGAATGTTGATGAGTTTTCTGCATTACTTATTGATCAAGATCATGATTCTAAAATTTATCCTCATTGTGATGTTTTTCTAAACAAAATTGCTAATCATCATATTGTTCAGTTGCCTAGAAATAATATTCCAAAGGGACTAGTTCCTTTGAAAAGACTATTTGATAGGAATGATGTGGTAGTGAAAGTTAAAGGTTCAACTGATGATGCTGATGTAACTGAGTGCAATATTGGTATAGAGAAGGATCCAAAATTTGTCAAGTTGTCAAGCAACTTTTCAAGGGAACAAAGGGATGAATATACTGATATGTTAAAAGAGTTTTCTAGTGTGTTTTCTTGGACATATGAAGATATCAGAATATACGACACAAGTTTCATTGAACATAAGATCCCATTGAAGGAAGAGGCCAAACCATTTAGGAAAAAATTGAGACAAATAAATCCTATGTTGTTGCCTATTATGGAGAAATAGGTAAAAAATATTTTGGATGCAAAGATTATCATTTCTTTGAGGTATTCTGAATGGGTGGTCATCTTGTTCCGGGTGAGAAAGAAGAATAGAGAAATCAAAATTTGTGTCAATTTCCAGAACCTGAACAAAATCTCTAAGAAGGATAATTACCCCTTGCCAAAGATGGAGCACATATTGTAGAGGGTGATAGGTACATCTAGGATGTTCAAGATTGATGGATTTTCTGGCTACAATCAGATCTCTATCTTTCCTGAAGACAGAGAGAAGACATCCTTCACTACTCCTTGGGGTACATTCATGTATGCTAAGATTCCCTTCGGATTGATGAACGCAGGGGAAACCTTTCAGCGAGCCATGGACATATCCTTTATTAGAGAAATGGATAGATTTGTAGTTATATATCTAGATGACATCATAGTATTATCTAGGTCTGATAAAGAACATTGTTATCATCTGAAGAGGGTTTTCCTAAAGTGAAGAAAGTTTGGTCTCTCTTTAAATCCCAAGAAGTCTTTATTTTCCATGCAAGAGGGAAAATTTTTGGGGCACATTGTGTTAGTTGAAGGGGTGAATATTGATTTGAACAGAGTGGAGGCCATCCAGTCCTTATCGCCTCCCATATCTAGGAAAGAGGATCAATATTTCTTAGGTAAAATCAACTTTCTAAGAAGGTTTGTTTCTAATTTTGTTGAATTGGTTAGATACATTAGAACCATGCTCGTGAAGGGGAATCAAGTGAAATGGATTGCTGAGTCCAGAGATTCTTTCAATCAAATCAAGAGGACGTTGAATGAAGCACCTGTTCTCATCAGCCTAAGCTACTCCAAGGATTTTATGATTTTTTCCTTTGCTTCATCTGACACAGTAGCAGTTGTTTTATTACAGAAGAATGCTGAAGGGTTTGAGCAACCCATTGCCTTTTTCAGCAGGGCATTGAGAGATATTGAAATAAAATATGACATAATTGAAAAACAAGCCTATTCTTTGGTCAAAGCCATCAAGGCGTTGAGGGTATATGTTATGAATTCAAGAGTCATTTCATATGTCCCTTCACCTTATGTGAAGGATATTCTCATTCAGCCTGACATAGACGGAAGAAGGAACAAGTGGATTGCCAAAATCCTAGAATTTATCTTGAAATAAATCCCACCAAATTGGTTAAAGGCCAAGGTTTAGCTAGGTTGTTGGATGAATATATTGGCAAATATTTGGGGGTTAATTTCATCAAAATTTTCTCATAAAATTAACAAACTGAGTTGTCTGATATAGGTCCTCAAGTCAACCCTCCATTGGCAGAATGTGCTTGGTACAAGGACATTGTATTTTTTCTACAAAAGCTGCAACCTCCTGATGGTATGGACAAGAACAAGGTAAGGGATTTAAATCTCAAATCAATTAAATACTGTCTTATTGATCAAGTCTTGTATTGGAAAGAACCTTTGGGAGTGATTTTGAGATGTTTAAACACACAGGCGACCCAAAGGATTATGTTTGATTTTCAAGAAAGTTTATGTGGGGAGTATCACTTCTAGAGAACCACAACCTATAAGATTATTAGGACTGGAAATTTATGGCCTAGTGTATTCACCGATGTTTGTGCAAATATCAAGGCTTTTGTTAAGTGTAAGAAATTCTTTGGAAAGCAGTAGCTCAGGTCTTTTCCATTGAAGGTTGTGGTAGCTTCAGGACCCTTTCAACAGTGGGGCCTAGATTTTATTGGGGAAATTCATCTTGCTTCAAGTGGTCAACATAGGTGGATCTTGACTACCACAGATCACTTTACCAAGTGGATATAAGCCATCCCCACAATGAGTGTTTCCCACAAGGTAATAATTGGTTTTCTTGAGGATATTATGGAAATATGTGGTTGTCCAAACAAGATTGTCACTGATATTGTTGCATCTTTCAAAGATGAACCATTTATTTAGTTTTGTGAACAGTTCATAATTGCATTGATTCACTGTATTCCTTACTACCCCTAAGGGAATGGATTGGCAGAATCCTCTAACAAGAGAATTATAAATATCATCAAGATATTGTTAGAGGACAAAACAAAACCATGGGATTCAAAGCTCAAATTTTCTTTGTGGGTTGATAGAGTGACAACAAAGAGGTCTCTTGGTGTCTCAACTTTTCGGCGTGTGTATGGAGTTGAGGCCATTTTCCCTTCTAATCTTGCCTTTCCCGTGGAAAAAATCTTCCAAGACTACCAAGGGGAACCTGATGGTATGATCAGAATAATACAACAACTGGTAGAAGCGCAACAGACTAGAGAACAATTACTGGACAAAGCACATGACCATCAATAGAAGATCAAGCAGGCCTTCGACAAGAAGGTAAGAAAAAAAGATTTTCAGGTGAGAGAACTAGTACTCAAATGGGATGCACCCAAGTAGGACAAAGGAAAGAACAGTAAATTCGAATCCTTGTGGATTGGACCCTTAAAATTTTCTGAGGTGTTTTCAAATAATGCTTACAAGTTGCAGAATTTGGAGGATGCTGAATTTTTTGGTGGCCCTGTAAATGGACATTTTCTGAAAAGGTTTTTTGCTTGAGCCATGAGTGGATTTTTCATTCCATTATAAATATAATTCTTCTTTTTGTTTTAATAAATGACCCCATATCCCTAAGATAAGGTGTTGGAACTACTGAATTTCTTAGAGCCTCACAGGGAGGTCTTTATCCCCCATGGAGCCAATGTTAGCACAAGTTTTTCATAAATTGATGTTGTTTCCTTAGAAAACAACCCCTTGGTGAAAACATGGAGGAAAGGGGTCTTGAAGAGACCCACATTATGTTTTTATCCTAAGTTTTTAGTGACTTGACAGTTTTGGCGTGTTGTGCTAAGAAGTGTGCAGATATCAATGGTCGAGCGAGGTGTGCTCAAATCTACGGTCAACAGTGCATATACAACCCCCCGACCTTCTGCCTTTATCAGGGGGGGGGATCCGAGTTGGTGTTTTTTTGGCACGTGCCCCTCATGATGTGTCATCTCCATAATGACTCAAACCTCCCATTCTTTAACGCTTCCTGCCTACCCCCCCTCCGAGTAAACTGGTAGACCGCCTTCCCATACCACCTGTGCTCCCGCTGACACCTGACCTCCACCCGCCTAACCGCACGCTTGTCCCTTCCCCATTGTCATTTATCCCCCTCTCACCTCCCAACATATGTATTCCACTTGTGGTCCATGTCATCTCCACCACCATTTTTTGTTTCTTCATTGTCACCTCCACTACCTATCACATCGTTCTGCCATCCTATGCTTTCTCTTCGCTACATCACCCTTGTGCCTTTGCACCTTATCTCCCTTATAATGGCGTACGCGCATTCCCAGTCACCACCAACCACAACCTTTCACATGACCACCATTCACTCATTGTAGCCTACGAATTTATGCCAAGCACCTCGCCAACTCATCATCATCAGCGTCCACGCCCAGCTACCAGTGTTCCCTACAAAATTCCAGCAAAGATACAGGTGCCGAGTTGACTCAGGCCCATATTGATCCCTATGCAGGTAGTTGATTAAAGTGAGGGAGGTGGTTGAAACCTCGTCTCACCACATAAATGGAAAGCCAAAATGAATTGGCAGATTTGAGCTCACGTCTGACAGAAAATAGCATACGCATTCTGACAGAGAAGGTCCGGATACAAGAGATCGCGTTTGACAGAAGACTGTATGCACAGTCTGTAGAGAAGATGCATAAGTGAAGCCTTGAATTCATAACTCGATGGTTGAGCAAGGCTCCCGCATTGTAATGTTTTCATGAAGCACACTGGTTCTCTAGTTATGTACATGATTTGAGACTTCTTGTTTAATATAAGTAAGCTTTCTTCTTCATCTTATTTTCCTCTGATATTGAAGTGTCCATGATTAAAGGATTCACATGGATTGTTATAGATGTATTGTGATGGATGTTTGATTATAGTGCTAATATGGTGTTCTTCAGTTTCCTGAAACTTTGAATATAAGAGGATCTTGTGTTTGAAGTTTTTCCTCCGTAGGTTGCTTGAAGACCTGATGTCCATGGAAAAACTCTACAATTTCCTCACCAAAGTCTTCCTTCTACTCACCTTTACTACAAACCACTGACTGAAGATGATCAAGAACTCAATTGCTTGTGCGTGCTAGTCTAGTTTTCTGAGTTAAAACGATATTGTCTCGAGTCCTATCCATTTGACCTCTTTAAAATCAATTCATAGCGACATATAACCTGATGGGTACTGAGCTTACCTTCAATGCAATCTGAAGGTGAATTCTAGTGCTAATAGTTATAGAAACAAAGAAATGCCAACAACAATTAGTTCACCTGTAACACTGAAATGCATTCAAAAGGCAAAAAACAATACAATTGGGAAAAAATTGACATGCGCAAATTCACCAAAGGAAGCGCGTGCACAATGCATGGGCTAACAAATCCCTCAGAGCACATAATGCACCAAATGCGTGATTGTGTATGAGAAAAGCCACAAAATTCTATGAACGACACATTTATGGATCTTGTTGGCCCCTCAACCACTTATGGACCAACTCCCAACACGATTTGACCTTCATATATGAGGGAAATACGAATGGGGGGTTGGTCAAGGACTAGAGGGTGCCCTAAAAGGCCCCTTGTTCACACCAAGAGCTAATTACATTTTTCCTTGAAGAAATGCTATAAATAAGAGCCATGGGTGCACTAAGAAACCAATATCTTCATAGTATTGTTATGCTACCTCAATTCTCCCTTGAGAATCCTATTTTCTCTTTGGAGCCTTCAAGCATCAATGCAATAGGTCATTCCACTCACCTCTTGAGGGAATAGGAATTTTGTTTCTTCACCATTTTCCATTTTGCTTCCGTTGTAAGAATATCTCTCCATTAGGGAACTCAAGAGCCCCCCCAAGGAGGAAGAGGGGACTCATAAGTGTTGTGGGCGGGAAATCCCTCCTATGGACTAGAACTAAGGGTTTTATCATGCATGCAGAAATGACCTAAAGATTATTACTTTTTACCATCATCCCATGCCTAAACCCCATTAATCATATGTAAATACAAGGCTCAAGAGAATAAGTTGACGTACCTTATTTTTCGTGTTTTGATGTCCATCCCTTTTTGCGCTTGGTTGTTCTTTGACTGCAACTCTCCTCCCAATGCTGACCTGCATTCACTAAAGAAAAACAAAGAACTCCACATGCATTTGATCTATGAACTAATAGGTTAGATATTTAATCAATCATACAATCAATATTCCAATAATGACAATCTCATATGGCGGGACAGGAAAAACGATTCTTTTATTAACTTCACAATGATACCTTACAATGATAAAGTCAACCACTACTCCTCGATCCTGGTCCTGGGATCTTCTTCCACTGTCTTCCAATTGATTTTCTCTATGCTTCTCTTTGCACAAGGATGGCTAAAGGTTGGGACAAAGGGAATTCTTAATCAGGTATAGTTTCTTTACTATGATTCTCCTCCTTTCAAATGGGACCCCTACCCCTTCTTTTATAGACTAGAAGCAGCTAGGTATTTGGTCGAATGGCTGGCCATGCATGGCTGAAAGGTTTAGTTAAATTTCCCAAAGCTGTGTGTTCAATCATAAAATTTCCCTTTTTCATGCTTTTGAAGGTCCACACGGGCTGTAGTGGGTCAGCTAGCATGGACACTATAGATACAAGCAGGCTGTAGTGGAGCAGGGTGTGTGGGCCTTTAAAAATGGAGTTTTTTAGAAGAGCTGTTTAGTAGTGGCTTGGAAAAGAAGGAATATGAGATGGCCTGATGCCAGATAAGCATGTTTGGTGAAAATTAGGGTTATAACAGGTTCCCCCTAATGTGTGAGGTCAGAAGAGCATCTGATGACCGAAATACATTATCAATCTTTATCAATGTACCAAACCGGTGAGCCCAAGGACTAGAATTTGGGAGGTGCCATCTGCAAAATAACAATTGTATCACCAATGCAGGCATACCCATGCTCGGGATGAAATGAAATCATGGCTACCAATCAAATACCCTATAGATCCATGTCATATAACTATATAAAGTGTAGCCACGAGCAATACACAACAGATCTACATCTCGAAATCAAAAGATATGCATGTATAGCATCCATCTGCTAGAAGCTAATAAGGCTTGATGGTTGGAGATGAGGTCTTCAGAGCTCGACCAACAACTTCAAAATATTCAAAACTTAGGTAGGAGTGTAATATGAGTGTAGGACTTCACTACCCAGAGGTCTTCAATGGCTTGTCGATCATGGACTAGATAATATTGATGATAAGGCTGAAGACTTCATTGATTTCAAACAAAGACTTGATTGGACTTTGAGGATGGCCGGGCATGAGGGCAAGAGACAAACTGCAGAGGGGCCGACTCATGCTTGGTAAAAACTTTCCTTGGACAATAACACGACAAATGATGAGACTCAGGCAGCATGGCATTGACATAAGTCCACGAGGCAGGAGGCGAAGTAAACTCTCCATATTTTTGGAAGAATAACCAAATGGAGGAGGACATAGCTCTATGTAGAGAGAACATATTCCTAAGGGCATATTAAATCCCAGAGCTTGAAGAAAAAATGAAAGGATGTGCTTTATCCAAGGGTGACTCATTGTGTTGCCAATAAAAATAAAATACTTTTCCCTTCCTCTTTTTGGGGTATATTTGATTTTTTTGTGTTTTTCAATAATTTTGGAAAAAGAATAAAAGAATGCTACTTTACAAAGGAGGAATCGAGTGTCGCAAACATACTAGTTCCAAGTGCACGGAACACATGGATTCTTAGGGCAAAGGGACATATGGAAGAAAAGGACACTTGGGAAAAATCCTCCAGGGGCCAAAGGTGTCAAGACGCAGAGGCAAAGAGCTACAGGGCTTACGTATAAGGCATGCTTCAGATGGTTCAGTTGAGAGCAACCTGGATCTGGCATTAGGCCAAAGACATGGATATGAAAATGTGATTAATAAGACACACAATGCTAACGTCCTTTGGTGTAAGTTTAATGAGCCCAGAGAAGGTAAGCTCGACAGTTTTTCATATTTAGAGAGTCTGAAAAAATGTAAAAGGAGACTCCAATGGGGTACCTTTTTCGAAGGTAGTCTAGTCAATTTGAAAAAGGGGTAAACTAGCACCGACAAGATGTTTATTCAAAACCATTTTAACGAGTGTGATAAAGACAAGATCAGTCGACCATTTTTTCATTTTTAAGGAGTCTGAAAAAATCTTAACTATGGACTCTGTCAGGAATTTTCTTCTGGACCATTTTAACGAGTCTGAAAGAATAAGGTCACTCAACGATCTTTTCAATTTTAGAGAGTCTGAAAAGAGCTCAACTATGGACTCTGTAGGGGTTCCTTTTTCGTAAATTTAGTCCCTCAGGCCCGAAAAAGGGGTAAAATTATACCTGAGGGTACTCTTCTAGAGAACTGAAGTTCCTTAGAGTATACCTTTGTTCATACATTTGACCATCCGGACTGAAAAATGGGTAAACTACCACCAGATAGACGTGACTTCAAATTTCAGTTTAACAAGCGTGAAAGGCCACAAGATCACTCGACAATCTTTTCATGTTTAGAGTGTTTGAAAAGGGCTTAAAAGAAGACCCGTTGGGGGATATGACTCATGTATGAAACTGGTTCAGGTAGAGCCCATTGCTAGGCTCAAACCAAGAGTCTCTTCGATAGTCAATTTGGAAAGTCTCCCAAAAGGGAAGAAAAAACAAACCAAGGTGTAAGTCCTCTCGCGATATAGACACCTTAGTCATGGCTTCAAGGATAGCCTCATCTGAAGGCAATTAAAAATATGAGAAATCACGGAAACGAGGGTCGATAGTCCCAAAGGGTGAAGTAAACTAACCATACTCCATATGACGATGGAGGTTTTGGCCAGGGCTGGCAGAGTCTATCAACAAAGAATCACAAGCACGAGGGCTTGAGGATCTACAAACAATGAGATCAGACTCAGAAGAATACTCAAGACCACTTGGACTAAGAGGGGGAAACAAGGGCTCCCATGCCCCCATTGGATAAACCAATGGATCAATTGATGAGACTAAGTCTCGGGAAGGCCAACATGATTTCACAGGTTCCTACTTAGAAGTAATTGAACATCGAGGATAAGATGACACGTAATTAAACCGTGGTGGAGTAGAGTCTACACGAACGCTAGAAACATATAAAGGGGTAGTCTGAAATAATGCCAAATTAGGATGGTGATTATCAGATGCCAGTTGGTCGATAGTGACAATGATTCCATTGTAAGGGAAATTCATCACCTGAAAAAGCGTAGACACCACAACATTCATAGCATATACATAATCACGCCCGAAAAGCATATTGAAATCTAATGGGCCTTGCACCACTATAACATCAACAAGGATAGTATTCCCACCTAAAGATATAGGTAACTGAGGAAGAACCCCCAAATATTCACTAGGACGTCTGTCAAAATCCAACAACTCATGCAAAGAAGACACAAGCTCGGGAGATCCCAATACTTTCCAAACCGAGGAGGATAAAATACTTGTAGAGGCTCCCTCATCCACAATACATAGATAAATTTTTGTTGAATTAACTTCAACCCTTATTTGAAAAGGTGCGGTAGAGGGAAGACGAGGCTCAACAAGGTCATTCCAATCAAAGGAAACCATACTAGGGATTGGAGGGGGTGTTCTCGGAACGAGCGGAATTCCCCCTTGTTATGAAAGTACTGAACTGGAAATGATAAAAACATAGTTGGTAGACACGTCACTCCCCAAAAGAAGAGTGAGATCATTTGATGACTGCATCGACATGACCACTTTTGCAACCAATGGATGAATAGGCTATGAGACTACATGGTCTAAAGGTACCTCACCCCCCAAAAGACGAGTGGGATCAACCGATGACTGCATCAACATGACCAATTTCGCAGCCAATGGCTGAATAGGCTACGAGACTATATGGTCTAAAGGTACCTCACCCCCCAGAAGAGGAGTGGGATCAGCCGATGACTGCATCAACATGACCACTTTGACAACCAATGGTTGAATAGACTGTTAGGAAACCTCAAAATACTCGGAATCAGAAGATCTTGTAGATAGGGACCACAATATTTGTACCTCTGTAATGCCATGGCACAAATGAGTAAGGTGATATCCCTTGCAAAGATTACAAGGGAACTTACGCTTACATCCTATCCATATAGGTTTCTCAACAGAATTAATGCCCCCAACATGACTAGAAGTGGTTAGTTGCACATCTCCAACATGACTTGCAGAGGTTAGTGATGGGTTGATAACATGACTTGCAGAGGCTACAGACCTATTACCAGTATGACTAGCAGTGACTGGAATTTTTCCCCCAGCATGACTTGTAGAGGGTGGGTGTGTGCCCCCAGCATAACTTGTAGAGGTTGGGTGTTGGTCTTCAACGTGACTTGCAGAGGTTTTTGACCTATCTCCAACATGACTTGTAGAGGTTGGTGATTTCTTCTTCCTATTCTTCCTCTTTCTATTTCGTTTATACTTCCGGTTACTAATAACTGTACTTTCACTAGAGGTGGGAGAAGGAGGAGGAGAAGACTTTGCTAATGAAGAAACATCAACAGGGTTACCATGACATAAAGTTCTTAATTGAGAAGCATCAAGAGCATTTGGGACATTTGGAATGGTACCCAACCAAACCGGTAATCCCACATTCAACCCAGGAATGTACAAAGTGGCCATCAAAGGGACACCAACGTTTCCGAAGAAAGGAAAAGAACAAGAATCCCCTTGCGAAGGGGTTCCTTGGTTGGTATCATCGAGAACTTTATCCATGAATATCTTATGCACAGGTTCTCCCTTTTCGGGATCGTTCAAATCCATAAAAGTCTCACACACTGACTCTTGCGAACCAATGTTATCAAAACAATGCCTATAAAGAGGCAGCTCCACGTTTCTAAGCGGAAGACTAAAAAGTCCTCATGACCAGAGGAGTGGGCGGTCTACCACCCTAGGTCAAAGACCCAAAGAAATGACTGACTAAATCACTATGGAAAACTAGGGATCAAAAAGCACACACTAAAAGTTCCTAAAGGAAAATCAAGCAAACGACTAACTAGTTGGAAGAACAGTTACACCAACCAACACTAGAGCAACTTACCGGTGCAAGTGCAACTCGAACACGGAAGCACCCTCTGGGTATACTCTACAAAGAATGGCCTGATGTCTATCCTAGGTACTGTAGTATACCCCCGCAGTCACCTATGTATGTCTCTTAAAAAGATAGGCAACTAGGATTCCAGCATGCGAACAGTCACCAGGTGGGTACAGTCAAAAGTCGGGTAGACCACAATGAGCAGGGTATCGAGCCTGAAACCTGTGAAGGGTATCAAAGACAAGTGGTCTGGAAGACAACTGAGGACCTCGAATGCATTCGAGAACCATGAAGCTCTGTGGCAAATGAAATCGATGGAATCCCAAGACAAGCCCTCTATATGTGTTCTCCACTATGATTGGTTCAGCTTTGGAGGGGTTATCTCCGCTACCTTTCTGCACACGACCTTGTGTTTAGCCCTTGTGTTAGAGGGGGGTCCCGGATAAATTTCACGATACTAGAATTCTACACTTAGCACAGACTCATATGTTTGTTTTATAGCCTTGAAGAGTTTTCTCTCCAACCTAAATCAAGGCTCTAGCCTAATCTAGTTGATGGACCCTACAAACATAAAGTCTAGTAATTTTTAATTAGCGTTCTTTTTAAGGATTGATTTACTCAAAAGGGGTACGATAGTGCAAATGATGTTGTTATGAATCTTTATGAAAAATGATGAAACTTATATGAATACTGGCAAAGAATGATTATATATATATACATTTTTTTTTTAAATTCTTTTAAGATGAGAAGAAAACACAACACTATGCTAATTTATTTTCTTTTTCAACTAACAATGCAAAGAAAATGCCAGAAAAGAAAGAGATCTAACAAACTAAGTTTTTTTTTTTATATTTTCTTCCAATCAAAGAAGAAATAACAGAAGATTCTAAAATAAACTGATGAATGCACGATTCATGCCCC
>JZKD02S1958629.1:136154-157312 GCA_000966675.3 Picea glauca
TATACCAAGATAGAAACACTACAGGTGGACACTAATATCCTTTTGAATTTGGTTTAACCAATTAGAAAGAGAGAGAGTGAGAAAGAGTGTGATGCACCTTGTTTCAAAGTTTGTCTTTGCTGCTTCCAATATGAGCTTGATATCTAAACTCCTTGGCCCAAATTGATACCCACAAACTGCAATAAGAAACAAAGAGAAACAAAGATCTCCTACTCTAGTGGATTAGGTAAAGAAAATTCATCTACAAATATCGAAGGAACAATAGACAAGCATATGAAAGAATACGCAAGCCTCAAAGAAATAGGAAAAGAATATTAAAATGAGAACCCAAATAGAATACTTACAAAGATGGATGATGATGCAACACTCCTCCAAGCTCTACTTGTCCAACCCTTGCACGATGCTACCAAGATCATAAGTTTGATATCTGAAAAATTCCTCCCTTCACCATGGAAAGCCCTCATTATATAGGATTTTGAGGATTAACCACCATGGAGAGGATCAATCACTAGATCCACTAAAATGGGATCTCCAAGACTTTTAGGGAGAAAATATCTCTCAAGGATTTTAGGGAGAAAATATCTCTCAAGGATTTTAAGGAGGAAATATCTCTCAAGATCCACCAAATTAGGATTTTGGTTTGAGAAAATCTCTCAACCATCCGTGATATTTTCAAATTCTCCTTGAGATTAGGAAACTAAATGTGAGGTGGATTCTCACACTAAATTAAATAATGAATAATTAACCTACACATAGTATTTTGACCTTCATATCATATATTTCTCCTCCACATTGACTATGGATTGTGACAAATGTTATTTCATGGTGTCAAGCTGTATGCGACACTTAGCAAGGTGCATATGACACTTTTATGACACTTGCAACACTTAGGGTGAGGTGCTTAAGTGTGGTATTTTGATGTGTAATAGATGCCCCCTAAAGTGTGAGGTCAGAAGAGAAACTAATGGCTGAAACACTTTATGAATTATTTGATGCAAGGTTGTTAGAGTGGGAGAACCTGGTAGAATCTGCAAACAACCATCAAACAATATTAATATATGTTTCATCCCCGAGGAAGGAATACCTATGCTCAGAATATGACATGACTCAAAGCATGACCATTGGTCAATACACTGCGGATCCATGAAAAATACTGACTAAGGATATGGCCACTAAACATACAATGTGGATCCACATGACTCGATCAATTGTAGCCACAAGATTTTACATAGTGGAGCTACAATATGATAATGTTGGACAACTAAGAGGGGGGGTGAATCATTTGTTATTGTTCTTAACCAATTATTCCCATTTTAAACTCTTTACAGAACACTCAATGATGATCACAATAATGCAGGGAAGTAAGAAATATAATATTCAACATCAATCAAACACATGAAATATACAGAGACAGATATTTCCCGAGGAAACCCATAAAGGGAAAAACCTATTCTTCTTGATATGATAAGTAATATTTATTTTCTGTACATTATCATTCTTATGATATCCAACTCCTCTTGAGGATACAACCTTTGTTTTACAAGCAACAACTTGCTGAGAGCACCAACTTGGTTTTTCTAGCTGGAACCAGATGGAAGCTACAACTCATTGTGTTCAAGCACCCACTTGAAACTTTCGAGGACAACAATCGTCCCTAGAACCTCCCTACCACCCTGGGATATAAGACTTTACTTAATTTCTTTGTATATGATATGGTTTGTTACAACTCCATGTATCCTCTGGCTCCTCCAGCTTCTATGCTCTATTTTTCCTCTGCATCTTTCTGCTTCTATGCTCTACTCTCTTTCCTGTAGCGCACAACAACAATATTCAACTTCTCTTCTGCATTAAATTCTATGTGTTGCCTCTTCCATACTATGCACTATGCTTCCGTATTCTCTTCACTATGCCAAATTTATTCTCTCTATGGTTGTTCACTCTGTCTCCTCCTACTCACATGATTACTCCTGAGACAACTACCAACCTCTTCTTTGTTTTTCCTTCCTTCGACGAGTCCTCTCCCTCATCATCATCACAACTCTCTGTCTTCTCTGGCAGTTATCCTGAATGAGTTCATCATCAGTGGGCGTTACACTGAGATTCCTTGGTTTCTCTAGAATTCACAACTCTTCATCATCTCTGTCAGTTACATCCACTCGTCTTTGGCTTCTTTGGCTTCTAAGCCTCTTCCTTCACATGACCACCAACGGTGACCAATTGCCTAATAAAAGATGTGCTTCCCAATCTTGATTTAGTGAGTGCTAGCTCCTTTTCATGATATGAACTTGGGATATGAGATTCATGTGACCACGTGATTGCAAGCATGTCCATAGGTGCTTCGAGGGAAACCCTCGTTTCGCCCCGCAATTCACTATGAGCCTCCATGCGTCCTTTCCATAAAACCATGGTTTCGATTGTGGCCCGCTGAAGAAAAATTAAGACATGAGCATGTTTTTTCCCTACAATGTGATCGGACCATCGATCTCATGATATTGATGGTTCTCCTTCAATTAACGACTCCAATCTATCTTCCTTTTATTTTTATTTCCTCTGTCCACGCACGATCCTTAATCTCAATGATCATGTGACATGTGGCCCTCCAAACCAACGGACGAGATCAATTTCACCTTTCAGGCTTCGAGAGTATTTATTCTCAAACTCTGCTTTCTCCCAGAGAATTTCACCTGAATTCCATTATCCAACGATGTGTGCCCTTTTGGATCGACGGTCACAATCCCTTCGAGTATTCGGGGTTCGGAAATCTCAACTTTCCAACCTTTCAACCTTCCTTTGATTTTCCCTGGAGCTGACAATCCACTAACGCATGTCTCTTTCAGATCAATGATCATGATCCTCAGTGATTCAACGATCCATATCTCACCTTCACAAATCGATATTTCACGATTTCACATTTAGGAGGTTGCCTAATGGATGGTCCATGATCTTTCGTATTTCAACAGTCTAGATCTCTTCTTCGAGAAATCGGACTTTGTTCTTCATCATGCTAGATGAATGGTCCACACTCTCCCTTTGATGGACGACTGTGATCAAATCACAACATCGTGTGTTGGGTGTTTGAACATGAGCCAACCCTGTCTCTTCCAACTCCCAATATCCTAAATACTCTAGATCAACGACTTACGATCCTCAGTGATCTAACGGTCCAGATCTTATCGGGAGATCACGTTTCTCAAAGTTGGAGGACTACTCACCTCCCTTCTTCTGACTTCCAATTTTCTGAAACCTGCTCTAGATAAACCGCTCGCAACTCCCCATGATCTAATGGTCTAGATAAACTCATGAACTCAGACATCGTGAGTTCCTACAACTCTTACCTTTGAATTTTCAGTCAGTGAAATATTGATCTCTCGCCACGTGTCCTCTGGATCCAATGACTCAGATCTCATCGCGACTTCGCATTTTGCAGAGTTGGAGGATGGATATTGGCCATTAACGTCTTCACATTTATATTGGATCTGACGACTAGTTGTCCTCAACGCTCAAATCCAATGGATTAGATCTGTACTTCTCCTCTTCGCTTCCTCTGGTCACTAGAATCTGATCTAACAGACATCGGGTATTCGGGATTGGTGATCCAATGGCCATTGTCGCTCCTCCTCCTGAGCTTGCGCATCATCCACACTTGGAATAATTTCTAAGTTTCAAAGGTTTTGCGAGTCCTGATGACTTTGGGTCTTGTCTGTGTTTCTGAGAATGCTATCTCTCTTGAGATTTGGTAGTACACTCTTCCAGTAATCATGACGTCATTTTTGTTGTTCTTGCCTGTAGACATGCCATCATCACTGCTATTATTTCCATCAATGACAAGCACACTCTACCTATAAACATGCCAACAATCTCCCCCTTTAGCATTGATGGCAACCCTGAAAGACTGCACTATTCTTTTTAGACCTCCAATTGTAGCATCACCTTTTCTCCCCCGTTGACATAGATGTAAAATAAAACATGCTCCCCCTGAGTTGTTGCAGTATTTTTTCGGAGGTATCATATATTCCACCAACACATACTCCCCCTGATAGTATGGACTCTCTTAGGTTGATAATGGGGTCACGCCCAACTTCTGGTGTAAATACTCAAACTGAACTTTTGCAAGCGGTTTAGTGAAGATATTAGTAATCTGATCTTTGGATGGAATATAATGCAAATAAACAACAATGTTGGTCACCTATTTGCTCAAGAAGTGATACTTTATGGGTATATGCTTGGTCTTGGAGTGAAATACATGATTCTTTGACACACTGATTGCACTAATATTATCACAATGAATTGGGATCGGTGTTGTATATTTTACCTCCAAGTCTGCAAGTGTCTGAATCATCCATAATACTTGGGTACAACAAGTGGCAACTGCAATGTACTCATATTTTGTAGTCGATAAGGAAATGGAACCTTTCTTCTTGCTCAACCATGATACAAGGGAATCTCCTAAGAAGAATGCACCTCCACTCATGCTTTTCCTTTCATCCACGTAGTTAGCATAATCAACATATGAATAGATTGATAGTTGAAAATTCTGATTCCTAGGATACCATAGGCCACAGTCAATTGTTCCTTTCAAGTATCTTAATATTATTTTGACAGCTAACAAATGACTCTGTTTAGGTGCAGCCTCATACCTTCCTACCATTCCAACAACATGCATTATGTCTGGATGAGATGATATGATGTACAATAGGTTGCCTATCATAGACCTATATGAACTCTGATAAACATCAGGTGATTCATCATCCTTGCTTAACTTGCATCTAGTGACCGTAGGTGTGCTCATAGGTGTGAATCTTCCATTTGAAACCTTTTCAACATTTGTCTTAGATATTTATCCTGAGAAAGAAATAATCCTTCAGACCTCTGAGTAATTTGCAGACCAAGAAAAAATGATAGTTCCCATGTCATAGACATTTCAAATTCAGACTACATGGCAGAAGCAAACCATTGTACCAATGAAGCATTATTGCTTCCGAAGATGATGTCATCTACATAGACCAATACAATGAGAAAATCATTACATTCTGTTTTGATATATAGATTGTTTTCAACTGTTCCTCTCTCAAACCCTTTGTATTGAAGATACTTATCCAGTTTGTAATACCAGGCATGAGGAGCTTGTTTCAACCCATATAAGGATTTATTCATCTTGCAAACAAAGTCAGGGTTATCTGACAGTTGGAAACCCTCTGGTTGTTCCATATAAAATTCTTCCTTTAGATCTCCATTTAGAAAAGATGACTTGACATCCATTTGATAGACTTTAAACTATTTATGAAAAGCATAGGCAAGAAACATTCTAATAGATTCTAATCTTGCTACAGGCACAAATGTTTCATCAAAATCCAATCCTTCTATTTCAAAATATTTTTTGCAGACCAATCTACCCTTATTTATTACAATATTTCCTTTCTCATTCATCTTATTTTTGTATACCCATTTCAATCCTATTACATTTTTATTTGCTGGCCTAGGAACAAGTTCCCAAGTGTCATTCTTTTCAATCTGGTCCAGTTCCTCATTCACTGATTTTAACCAATTTACGTCTTTACTGGTTTCATTAAATTTCTTGGGTTCCACCATGGATATGAAGGCCATATGTGATTTCTCAGTGTCTTTGATTATCCTTCTCCTAGTTTGTACACCTTTGTCCTTCTCACCAATTATCTAACTTTCAGTATGATTCTTTTGAGTAATTCTGGAGAAAGAATTTGATGTTGATTGCCATCCCGACTCTTCTTGTATGGGTGTCTCTTCTCCATATGAGTCTTGGACCTATTCATTTTTAGTATCAGTTGTGTCCTCTGTAGTAGACTCAATATTGGTCACCTCTCTTACTATGACTCCTTCATTAACCTTTAAATCAATGCAATCAACTAATTTATGCAATCTTTTATTAAAGAATCTATATCCTTTACTATTGGTAGCATATCCTAAGAAGATGTCTTCATCAGACCTGTCATCATACTTGCCAAGTTTTTCATTATTATTATTTATGTATCACTTACTCCCAAAGACTTTGAAGTGTTTGATTGAAGCAGGTCTTCCATACCATAGTTCATAAGGTGTCTTGTCACTATGTGGTCCGATGAGGGATTTAATAAGAATATGGACTGCTGTGTGTATTGCTTCTACCCACTAAGTTTGACCAACGTTATTCTCATTCATCATTGACCTAGCCATTTGTTGCATTGTTCTATTTTTCCTCTCAACTACTCCATTTTGTTGTGGATTTCCTGGGATTGTGTATTCTCTCTTGATCCCATGTTTATCATAGAATTCCTTGAAATCACTTGACGTAAATTGTCTTCCCCTGTCTGATCTTACTGCCTTTAACCTTCTGCCTGTTTGATTCTCAGTTAAAGCCTTAAATATTTGAAATTTCTCAAATTCTTCATCTTTTTCTTTGAGAAAATAAACCCAAGTAAGTCTGGAGTAATCATCAATGATCAACATAAAGTAGTTTTCCTTCCTCGTGCCTTCTTGTCTTGATGGTCCACATAAATCCATATGAACTAATCAGAGTGGTTTCTTTGTTGAAGTAGAGCTCTTGGATTTAAACTGTGTCTTGGTTAGCTTTCCTACTTGGCAGGGTTTACACACAGAGTCTTGTGGCTTTGATATTTTTGGAAGATCTTTTTCTACCACAAGATTTTTGATCTTGATTAAGTGGTAAAAGTTTAGATGTCCAAGTCTCCTATGCCATAACTAGATTTCATCATGTTTTCTTGGATGACATTCTTCTTTATATTCTTTCAGAACATATACATTTTTTTCTGTCCTTATGCCTTTAGCCACCACTTGTCCTGAGTTTACAAACTTTATCTTACAATCCTTGGAAGTGAACACCACTTCAAATCCTTTGTCACACATTTGAATTACACTGAGAAAATTATGTTTCAGCCCATATACAAAGAGGACATCCTGGGATTTTCCTTTACCATTACTCAAACTCACCATCCCTTTACCCTTGATTTTACCTGGTTCATCATTTCCAAAATTTACATTTCCTGTTTTTCTTTTACTTATAGACATAAACTTATCCATGTCTCTGGTCATGTGCTTGGAACATCGATTGTCTATATACCAGGGGTATTTTTGTTTTTGAGTTGAAAGTACTAGACCACATTTTTCACTATCTTTCTTTTTCCATGTGTTTACATTTCTAGCGAAAGGATTTATTCTTGGATCTGCATTGTACTTCTTCAGATGGAAGTTTGCAACTTTGTGGCCGAAATTATGACAGTTATAACATTTGAGCTCATTGTTCAATAGGTCAAAGTGATTGGTGCTACATTGTCTGTTCATTGGTTGCTTAGTTCTATGTTGTAAATATTTTTTATTTCTTGACCTCCTCAGTTGCATGTCTCTAAACTTGATTTGACAATTTGAAATCTTATGACCAAAATTAGAATAGTAAAAATAGTAACCATGGAAGGAATTTTGGTACCTGAAGGATGGCCTTCTTCTTGTCATTTGTTGCTCCATCTTCTGATCTCTTTGTTTTTTTATCATGGATCATCTTGTCTTTATTAGGTTTTGGTGACAAAGTACTCTCATGGTTTGATTGTCTGCTGACTTGGAACTTGATCATCTTGACTGGATCTTTTCTTTATGGATATTTGCTGCTTGAACCATTTACATAACCTAAACCAGTCTTCAACAAAGGAGATCTCTGTTTGCTCAGAATGACATTTAGTTTTACGGTGGCTTTAATGCTTGGAATATTTTGGAGATACAATGTTTTAAACTTCTCCATCTCTTTTCTTGTTTTTACTACCTCTTCTTCCAAGGCTTCACATCTTGCCTTCTTTTCTGATAACTGTTGTTTCAGAATGTCCTCTATTTTATTTGTCTCTTCTAATTCCACTTTTAGCAGGGCAAAGTCTTCATCGGGTTCTTTATTTTCTTTCTTGAACTGTATCAACAATTGTTTTTTCTTTTTCTTCTTAGATCCAAGTCTAGCAATTTCTTCTAGAGCACTGATCAGTTCACCTTCCAAGTCAACCACAACTTCTTCATCGTCAACATCACTTCCTGTTATTTTATTATCATAATATTCTTTGTCCATAAGCATAAAGTCATTAATCTTATCTTCACAGGAGGAGTCACTATCAGTGTCTTGTGAAGATTCATCATTGTTTACACATAAACTTTTCTTTTTACCAAATCTCTTGTGTTTGTACTTATTAACACCTTCAAAATTCTTATCTTGTTTCTTGTGTGGACACTTAGATGCAAAGTGACCTATATTTCCACAGTTAAAACATTTGAAGGGCAATTTTCCTTGGTACTGGCTTGATCCTTTCTTTAGTCTTCTCAAAAATTTTGCATCAATTTCATCAGTCTCAGAATCCTCATTCTTATGTGCTTTAAACGATGCCTCTCTAGAGGTGGGTTTATCTTTAACTATCCTCATTTCATATGCAGTCAACGTTCCTAGAAGTTGATCAAAAGCCAAAGATTTTAGATCATTAAGTTCTTATATATCAGAAACCTTTGTGTTGAACCTATCTGGAAGAGATATCAAATTTTCTAAACTAAAGAGGCTTCCTCATTTTTTTTACCAAGTGCTTTCATTGCATTTATTAGTTCTTCTACTCTCAGAAAGTACTTCCCAACAGTTTCATCCTCTTTAATCTTTAGTTTTTCAAACTGTATTCTATAGGTTTGAAGCTTGGCGTCCTTTACCTTCTCATTACCTTCATAACTGCTAATGCGTTTGTCCCACATTTCTTTGGCAGTTTCTAAGTGCATAACTTTTACAAATTCTTCTTATGCAAGCCCACTCAAAATAGAATTCATAGCCTTAGCGTTGAAGCTGAATTCTAGCTTGTCATCCTTATTATCTAGTACAACCAGGTTTACATAACCAGTCTCTACCACATCCCAGACATCTTCACCTAAATCCATTATGTAGGTTCTCATCCTAACTTTCCAGAAGGCAAAGTTTGTTCCATTGAACAGGTGGGCCTTATTGGTTGAATTTCCTTCATGGCTAGTCATGTTTAAGCTCTAGGATCTACCCTTAGATAAAAGGAACCGAATCTGATACCAAGTTTTGGACAACTAAGAGGGGGGGTGAATCATTTGTTACTGTGATTAAACAATTATGCCCATTTTAAACTCTTTACAGAACACTCAATGATGATCACAATAATGTAGGGAAGTAAGACTTAGAATATTTAACATCAATCACACACATGAAATATACAGAGACAAATATTTCCTGAAGAAAACCATAAAGGGAAAAACCTCTTCTTATTGATATGATAATTAATATTATTTTCTGTACATTATCATTCTTATGAGCTCCAACTCCTCTTGAGGCTACAACCTCTGTTTTACAAGCAAAAAATTGTTGAGAGCACTAACTCTCTAGTTTCTTTAGCACCAACTCCCTGAGTGTTCCAGCACCAGTTGGATTGAAGCACCAACTAATAGTCACACATGCACCATCCTGTATAACAGAGAACAATATTTCTCCCTTGCATCACCCTACCACCCTGGTTTTTCTGGATGCAACCAGATGGAAGCTACAACTCCCTGTGTTCAAGCACCCACTTGAAACTTCTTAGGACAACATTCCTCCCTAGCACCTCCCTACCACCTTGGGATATACAACTTTACTTACTTTCTCTATCTCTGATATGGTCTGTTACAGTTCCATGTCTCCTCTATATCCTCCATCTTCTATGCTCTATTCTACCTCTACATATTTCTTCTTCTATGCTCTTCTCTCTTTCCTGCAGCGCACAACAACAATGTTCAACCTCTCTTCTACATTAAATTCTCAGTAATGCCTCTTCCATTCTATGCGCTATGCTTCCACATGCTCTTCACTGTGCCATAGTTATGCTCTTTGTGGTTGTTCACTCCATCTCCCCTATCTGATCTTACTGCCTTTAACCTCTTTCCTATTTGATTCTCAGTTAAAGACTTAACTATTTTAAATTTCTCAAATGGTTTAGCTTTTACTTTGAGAAAAGAAACCCAAGTAAGTCTGGAGTAATCATCAATGATCAACATAAAGTAGTTTTCCTTCCCTGTGCCTTTCTGTCTTGATGGTCCACATAAATCCATATGAACTAATTGGAGTGGTTTCTTTGTTGAATTAGAGCTCTTGGATTTAAACTGTGTCTTGGTTAGCTTTCCTACTTGGCAGGGTTTACACACAGAGTCTTGTGGCTTTGATATTCTTGGAAGATCTTTTTCCGCCTCAAGATTTTTGATCTTGATTAAGTGGTAAAAGTTTAGATATCCAAGTCTCCTATTCCATAACTAGCTTTCATCATGTTTTCTTAGATGACATTCTTCTTTATATTCTTTCAGAACATATACATTATTTTCAGTCCTTATGCCTTTAGCCACCACTTGTCCTGAGTTTACGGACTTTATCTTAAAATCCTTGGAAGTGAACAACACTTCAAATCCTTTGTCACACATTTGAATTACACTGAGAAAATTATGTTTTAGCCCATCTACAAGGAGGACATCCTGGGCTTTTCCTTTACCATTACTCAAACTCACCATCCCTTTACCCTTGATTTTACCTGGTTCATCATTTCCAAAAGTTACATTTCCTGTTTTTCTTTTACTTATAGACAGAAACTTATCCATGTCTCCAGTCATGTGCTTGGAACATCCATTGTCTATATACCAGGGGTCCTTTTGTTTTTGAGCTGAAAATACTAGACCACATTTTTCACTATCTTTCTTTTTCCATGTTCTGACATTTCTAGCTAAAGGATTTATCCTTGGATCTGCCTTGTACTTCTTCAGATGGAAGTTTTCAACTTTGTGGCCAAAGTTATGATAGTTATAACATTTGATCTCATTGTTCAGTAGGTCAAAGTGATTGGTGCTACATTGTATATTCATTGGCTTCTTAGTTCTATGTTGTAAAGATTGTTTATTTCTTGAACTCCTCAGTTGCATGTCTATAAACTTAATTTGACAATTTGCAATCTTATGACCAAAATTAGAATAGTAAAAACAATAACCATGGAAGAAATTTTGGTACCTAAAGGATGGCCTTATTCTTGGCATTTGTTGATCCATCTTCTGATCTCTTTTTTTTCTTATCATGGATCATCTTCTCTTTATTAGGTTTTGGTGACAGAGTACTCTCATGGTCTGATTGTCTGTTGACTTGGAAATTGATCATCTTTATTGGCTCTTTTCTTTCTGGATATTTGTTGCTTGAACCATTTACATAACCTAAAACAGTATTCAACAAAGGAGATATTTGTTTGCTCAGAATGTAATTTAGTTTTTCGGTGGCTGTAATGCTTGGAATATTTTGGAGATACAATGTTTTAAACTTCTCCATATCTTTTCTCATTTTTACTACCTCTTCTTCCAAGGCTTCACATCTTGCCTTCTTTTCTGATAACTGTTGTTTCAGAATGTCCTCTATTTTATTTGTCTCTTCTAATTCCACTTTTAGCAGGGCAAAGTCTTCATCGGGTTCTTTATTTTCTTTCTTGAACTGTGTCAACAATTGTTTTTTATTTTTCTTCTTAGATCCAAGTCTAGCAATTTCTTCTAGAGCACTAATCAGTTCACCTTCCAAGTCAACCATAACTTATTCATTGTCAACATCACTTCCTGTGAGTTTATTATCATAATATTCTTTGGCCATAAGCATAAAGTCAATAATCTTATCTTCACAGGAAGAGTCAGTCTCAATGTCTTGTGAAGAGTCATAATTGTTTACACATAAATTTTTCTTTTTACCAAATCTCTTAGGTTTGTACTTCTTTTCACCTTCAGAATTATGATCTTGTTTCTTGTGTGGACACTTAGATGAAAAGTGACCTATCTTCCCACAGTTAAAACATTTGAAGGTAAATTTGCCTTGGTACTTGCCCGATCCTTTCTTTAGTATTCTCACAAATTTTGCGTCAATTTCATCAGTCTTAGAATCCTCATTCTTATCTGCTTTAAATGATGCTTCTCTAGAGGTGGGTTTATCTTTAACTATCCTCATTTCATATGCAGTCAACGTTCCTAAAATTTTATCAAAAGCCAAAGATTTTAGATCATTAAGTTCTTATATATTAGAAACTTTTGGGTTGAACCTATCTGGCAGAGATCTCACATTTTCTGAACTAAAGAGGCTTCCTCATTTTTTTCACCAAGTGCTTTCATTGCATTTACTAGTTCTTCAACTCTTAGAATGTACTTCCCAACAATTTCATTCTCTGTCATCTTTAGTTGTTCAAACTTTATTATATAGGTTTGAAGCTTGGCATCCTTTACCTTCTCATTACCTTCATAATTGCTAATGAGTTTGTCCCACATTTCTTTGGCAGTTTCTAAGTGCATAACTTTTACAAATTATATTTATGCAAGCCCACTCATAGTATAATTCATAGCCTTAGCATTGAAGCTGAATTCTATCTTATCATCCTTATTATGTAGTACAACCAGCTTTACATAACCAGTTTCTACCACATCCCAGACATCTTCACCTAAAGCCATTATGTAGGTTCTCATCCTAACTTTCCAGAAGGCAAAGTTTGTTCCATTGAACAGGTGGGCCTTATTGGTTGAATTTTCTTCATGGCTAGTCATGTTTAAGCTCTAGGATCTACCCTTAGATAAAAGGAACCAAATTTGATACCAATTGTTGGACAACTAAGAGGGGGGTGAATTAGTTGTTACTATGATTAAACAATTGTGCCCATTTTAAAATATTTACAGAACACTCAATGATGATCACAATAATGTAGGGGAGTAAGAAATAGAATATTCAACATCAATCACACACATGAAATATATAGAGACAAATATTTCCTGAAGAAAACCATAAAGGGAAAAACCTCTTCTTCTTGATATGATAAGTAATCTTTATTTTCTGTACATTATCATTCTTATGAGCTCCAACTCCTCTTGACGCCACAACCTCTATTTTACAAGAAACAAATTTCTAAGAGCACCAATTCTCTGGTTTCTTTAACACCCACTAGAAGGAAGCACCAAATCCCTGAGTGTTCCAGCACCAGCTGGATTGAAGCACCAACTTCTAGTCACATAGGAACCAACCTGTATAACAGAGAACAATAGTTCTCCCTTGCACCACCCTACCACCCTGTTTTTTCTGGATGCAACCAGATGGAAGGTACAACTCCCTGTATTCAAGCACCCACTTGAAACTTCTTAGGACAACAATCCTCCCTAGCACCTCCCTACCACCTTGGGATATACAACTTTACTTACTTTCTCTATCTCTGATATGGTATGTTACAGCTCCATGTCTCCTCTAGATCCTCCATCTTCTATGCTCTTTTCCACCTCTGCATATTTCTTCTTCTATACTCTACTCTCTTTCCTGCAATGTACAACAAAAATGTTCAACCTCTCTCCTGCATTAAACTCTCTGTAATACCTCTTCCATACTATGCGCTATGCTTCCACATGCTCTTCAATACGCCACATTTATTCTCTTTGTGGTTGTTCACTCCATCTCCCCTGTCTGATATTACTACCTTTAACCTCTTGCCTGTTTGATTCTCAGTTAAAGCCTTAAATATTTTAAATTTCTCAAATGCTTCAACTTTTTCTTTGAGAAAAGAAACCCAAGTAAGTTTGGAGTAATCATCAATGATCAACATAAAGTAGTTTTCCTTCCCCATGGATTCCTATCTTGATGGTCCACATAAATCAATATGAACTAATTAGAGTGGTTTCTTTGTTGAAGTAGAACTCTTGGATTTAAACAGTGTCTTGTTTAGCTTTCCTACTTGGCAGGGTTTACACACAGAGTCTTGTGGCTTTGATATTCTTAGAAGATCTTTTTCTGCCTCAATATTTTTGATCTTGATTAAGTGGTAAAAGTTTAAATGTCCAAGTCTCCTATGCCATAACTAGATTTCATCATGTTTTCTTAGATGTCATTCTTCTTTCAGAACATATACATTATTTTCCATCCCTATTCCTTTAGCCACCACTTGTACTGAGTTTATAGACTTTATCTTACAATCCTTCGAAGTGAATACCACTTCATATCCTTTGTCACATATTTGAATTACACTGATAAAATTATGTTTCAGCCCATCTACAAGGAGGACATCATGGGCTTTTCCTTTACCATTACTCAAACTCACCATCCCTTTACCCTTGATTTTACCTAGTTCATCATTTTCAAAAGTTACATTTCCTATTTTTTGTTTACTTATAGACAAAAACTTATCCGTGTCTCCGATCATGTGCTTGGAACATCCATTGTCTATATACCAGGGGTCTTTTTGTTTTTGAGCTGAAAGTACTAGACCAAATTTTTCACTATCTTTCTTTTTCCATGTGCTGACATTTATAGCTAAATGATTTATCCTTGGATCTACCTTGTACTTCTTCAGATGGAAGTTTGAAACTTTGTGGCCGAAGTTATGAGAGTTATAACATTTGAGCTCATTGTTCAATAGGTCAAAGTGATTGGTGCTACATTGTCTATTCATTGGCTCCTTAGTTCTATGTTGTAAAGATTGTTTATTTCTTGACCTCCTCAGTTGCATGTCTCTAAACTTAATTTGACAATTTGCAATCTTATGACCAAAATTAGAATAGTAAAAAAAGTAACCATGGAAGAAATTTTGGTACCTAAAGGATGGCCTTCTTCTTGGCATTTGTTGCTCCATATTTTGATCTCTTTGTTTTTTTTATCATGGAGCATCTTGTCTTTATTAGGTTTTGGTGATAGAGTACTCTCATGGTCTGATTGTCTGCTGACTTGGAACTTGATCATATTTACTGGTTCTTTTCTTTCTGTATATTTGTTGCTTCAACCATTTACATAACCTAAACCAGTATTCAACAAAGGAGATCTCTATTTTCTCAGAATGTCATTTAGTTTTGTGGTGGCTTTAATGCTTGGAATATTTTGGAGATACAATGTTTTAAACTTCTCCATCTCTTTTCTTGTTTTTACTACCTCTTCTTCCAAGGCTTCACATCTTGCCTTCTTTTCTGATAAATGTTGTTTCAGAATGTCCTCTATTTTATTTGTCTCTTCTAATTCCACTTTTAGCAGGGCAAAGTCTTCATCATGTTTTTTATTTTCTTTCTTGAACTGTATCAACAATTGTTTTTTATTTTTATTCTTGAACTGTATCAACAATTTTTTTTTCTTTTTCTTCTTAGATCCGAGTCTAGCAATTTCTTCTAGAGCACTGATCAATTCACCTTCCAAGTCAACCACAACTTCTTTATCGTCAACATCACTTCCTATGATTTTATTATGATAATATTCTTTGGCCATAAGATTAAAGTCATTAATCTTATCTTCACAGGAATAATCACTATCAGTGTCTTGTGAAGAGTCATCATTGTTTACACATAAACTTTTCTTTTTACCAAATCTCTTGGGTTTGTACTTATTTTCACCTTCAGAATTATGATCTTGTTTCTTGTGTGGACACTTAGATGCAAAGTGACCTATCTTCCCACAGTTAAAACATTTGAAGGGAAATTTGCCTTGGTACTTGCCTGATCCTTTCTTTAGTCTTCTCACAAATTTTGCGTCAATTTCATTAGTCTCAGAATCCTCATTCTTATTTGCTTTAAATGATGATTCTCTAGAGTTGGGCTTATCTTCAACTATCCTCATTTCATATGGAGTCAAAGTTCCTAAAAGTTGATTAAAAGACAAATATTTTAGATCATTAAGTTCTTATATATCAGAAACCTTTGGGTTGAACCTATCTGGCAGAGATCTCAAATTTTCTGAACTAAAGAGGCTTCCTCAATTTTTTCACCAAGTGCTTTCATTGCATTTACTAGTTCTTCAACTCTCAGAACGTACTTCCCATCAGTTTCATCCTCTTTCATCTTTAGTTGTTCAAACTGTATTCTATAGGTTTGAAGCTTGGCGTTCTTTACATTCTCATTACCTTCATAACTGCTAATGAGTTTGTCCCACATTTCTTTGGCAGTTTCTAAGTGCATAAATTTTACAAATTATGCTTATGCAAGCCCACCTAGAATAGAATTCATAGCCTTAGCGTTGAAGCTGAATTCTAGCTTGTCATCCTTATTATCTAGTACAACCAACTTTGCATAACCAGTCTCTACCACATCCCATACATCTTCACCTAAAGCTATTATGTAGGTTCTCATCCTAACTTTCCAGAAGGCAAAGTTTGTTCCATTGAACAAGTGGGCCTTATTGGTTGAATTTCCTTCATGGATGGTCATGCTTAAGCTCTAGGATCTACCCTTAGATAAAAGGAACTGAATCAGATAAAAACTTTTGGATAACTAAGAGGGGGGTTGAATCTGTTGTTACAGGGATTAAACAATTATGCCCATTTTAAACTCTTTACAGAACACTCAATGATGATCACAATAATGTAGGGAAGTAAGAAATAGAATATTCAACATCAATCACACACATGAAATATACAGAGATAAATATTTCCTGAAGAAAACCATAAAGGGAAAAATCTCTTCTTATTGATATGATAAGTAATCTTTATTTTCTGTACATTATCATTCTTGTGAGCTCCAACTCCTCTTGAGGCTACAACCTCTGTTTTACAAGCAACAAATTGTTGAGAGCACCAACTCTCTGGTTTCTCTAGCACCCATTAGAAGGAAGCACCAACTCCCTGAGTGTTCCAACACCAGCTGGATTGAAGCACCAACTTCTAATCACATAGGCACCAACCTGTGTAATAGAGAAAAATAGTTCTCCCTTGCACTACTCTACCACCCAGGTTTTTTTTGGATGCAACTAGATGGAAGCTACAACTCCCTATGTTCAAGCACCCACTTGAAACTTCTTAGGACAACAGTCCTCCCTAGAACCTCCCTACCACCTTAGGATATACAAGTTTACTTACTTTCTCTATATATGATATGGTTTGTTACAACTTCATGTCTCCTCTAGATCCTCCATCTTCTATGCTTTGTTCCGCCTCTGCATATTTCTTCTTCTATGCTCTTCTCTCTTTCCTGCAGTGCGCAACAACAAATTTCAACCTCTCTTCTACATTAAATTCTCTGTGATGCCTCTTCCATACTATGCGCTATGCTTCCGCATGCTCTACACTGCGCCATAGTTATGTTATTTATGGTTGTTCACTCCATCTCCTCCTACTTACAGTATTACTCCTGAGCCAACTTGCCATCTCGCTCCTCCTCCTGAGCTTGCACATCCTCCTGACTTGGAATGATTTCTAAGTCAAAGGTTCTACAAGTCTTGATGAATTTGGGTCTCTTATGTGTTTTTGAGAAATCTATCTCTTCGACGCTTTGGTAGCACACTCTTCCAATAATCATGCCATCGTTGCTGATGTTCTTTCTTGTAGACATGCAATCTTCGTTGTTTTTCTTTCCATCAATGACAAGCACACTCTACCTGTAAACATGCCAACAGAAAAAACAACATAGCCATGAACCAATACAAATTGGATCTATGTAACAATGTATATTAGTAAGTTTCGAAATCCATCGGAACTTGGGTTATTTAGATAACATTTGGTAGATGACAAATATGTCCCTAGGGTCTTCATATTGATCCCGAACTAGTATGATTCTAACCATGTGAATACATGTGTTGATGTCGAAGATGGTAGAAACCACCTGATTATCTGTAATTGATGTATACCGTTAACAAGTGAGAGAGAGATCACCATTGATTTTAATGACTCTCAAGATATGCTAGTAGAATCCAATGGGTGCAAATTTGTGAGCTGAAGTCGAGCACTCGTGGAATCATTTGATTAGAGGTCAATGATTTTAACCCACTGTCGAAAGCGAGGAGACCTTCCATTGAGGCTTGAAAGTTCCAAGGTACTAATTAGTTTCTAAGTCTAATTCCTATATGATGTACTAAATTCGACAGGAAAATACTCGTCAAAGGAAGGTCTTGATGTATCCCCCATCATCGACATGAAACTGACACATGATAATGATATAAGATGAAATATTAGATGTGAAGAGAATGACATGGGTATGCATACTACAGAGTGGTTTATACTTCCTTTGAACATTGCATGGAACGAAAATTGACTTGGAAGCATTGACTCAACGAGGAAAGGATCCAAACATAATGTGATGATCTCCATAGTGTAATGACAACCAAAGGTTCTCTTTGAAGGAAAAGAGTGTGATAACATAGAGTGTGATGACAACCAAAGGTTCTCTTTGAATAAGAAGAGTATGAAGACATATGAACTTCAAATGACTCAGACATAAGTAGATTACCCAACTGTATGACACAATATAGACATGTTCCATGTTCAAGGGAGAAAAAAAGAGTTGCCATACAGGTTTCATTAAACTTGGCCCACTTCCCAATTTTCACCTTGGAAAGGCCTCCTTATACAATCTTTGAAAGGATTAACCACCATGAGTAGAATAGGGAATTGATTGATTATTTAGATAATTATGTTGGGATTTGATCCTAGGATATTTCCATAAGATAATATTCGATTCAAACCAACCTCATCTCCAAGAGTTTTCCCCCTTAGGAAAAGGTGGGAGATCCCAAATTTTCCTCAACGAAAAGTAGTGCTCCCTTATAGTTAGAGACAAAGAGCTATAGAGATCCATAAATAAGTTAAGGGGGGTGCTACCCTCTAGGGTATCACTCCCCAAACATGGCCAGGGGGGTGCTATCCTTCAAAAATTCCCAAAAAACGTCGATTTTCCAAGTAAAAAGTATATTTTTGGCCTTGAAATGATGGGTTTCTTCCTCCAATATGACTTAGGGATCATGAAAAATATTCTTTGATGGTTTCAAGGGGTTAAAACACATATAAATACATATAAAAGTGCATGCTACACTTATTAAGGTGCATACAGAACTTGACGACACCTGCGACACTTACTAAGGTGCATACAACACTTGCGACACTTTGGGTGAGATACTTAACTATGGCATTTTGATGTGTAACAATATGGGTGAAATATACATGTTAAAGTGCACATGTTATGTTCTAAATCCATGTTCATGAAACATAATCCCAAAAAGTAGCATTTAGAGCATAATACCCTAGTTTTTAACCACATACCATGTAATAAAAGTAGTTTACAATGCCCAAGCTCCTAAGATTTGGCCATGAAACATATCTTAGGTGAGGAACCATACCTCTAGTTTGGTGAAACTTTGAATAGGGACCATGTACTGCTCCTAGCCAAAATATTCTATCTAGAGGGCCTATATTGTGTTCTAAGGTAGCATGCATGACCCAAATGCCTTAGGAGTAGATCATTTAGGGCTCGAGACACCAAAATTTGGCTTTGTAGTGTGGCTTGGATAAGGAGAACATCCCCTAGTTTATAAAACCTTGGAATCAAGCTCATATCCTAGTCTTATACCAAAGATACAATCCAAATGGAATGCCTCACAACCTAGTTATCTATTCATTTCCCATGTGATTTAGAATATCTTTCATGAGGAGGACCACCCCTCATGTGCTAAACCCATAAAATAGTCCTACGAATTTAGGGTATTAATAGATTATTTTTAGCCTTTAATCATGTTATGGGATAGGAGACTCATTGTTAGCACAAAAAACCTTGGAATTGTGACAATACAACTCTTATAAGCCAAAGATTCCTTCTAAAGGGTGTGTATCATAGTTCAAAACCCATTCCATGGCACATAAGTTGTAAAATTAGTTTATAGGGCCAAAGCCCCTAGTTTTGGGACCTAAACAATTTCTTGGGATATAAGATATGTCCTTGGTCAAAAAAACTTTAGAATCAAACTCGTATTCCTATCATGGGATTAATATTCCTTGTCGATGTCTCATGTCATGATCGAGATACTCTAACTTTCCAATGAGCCATAAAAGTATTGTATATCACCCAAGATCCTAGTTTTTATCTTTGGACCATGTCTTGGATAAGGAGACTCATTCCTAGTATGTCAATTATTAGAACCAAATTTATATACTACTTATGGGATAAATGTTTCTTCCTAAGGTGATGAGAATGACCCATGATTCCTAGAAATAGAGTTTTTCCTAAGGTAATTACCCTAATCTATGTCCTTGGTGATGCAATGCATCCCATGTATGCTAATTTTGGAATAAATATTTCTTCTTGAGGTGTTGTGTCATTATTGAGACGTTGTTGACTTCCCATGAGTCTTAAAAGTAGTTTATATTGTATAAGCTCCTAGTTTTTGTCTTTGAACCATGTCTTGGATGATGATATCCATCCATAATGTGCCAAACCTTGGAATCATAACCATATGTCATTTATGGGCTAAAGATTCTTTTCAAAGGCCTTTTTCTTAATTGGGGGCCTTATGCACAACTCACAACCCCTAATGTAATAGTTTTGGCCTTAGATAATGTCCTTAGTGAGGTGGCCCATCCTTGACCTATGCTAAACCTTGGACTAAAGCCCATTTCCCACTCCCGTGATAAATATTATGTATGGATGACCTATCTCATGGACTAGTTATCCATTAATGGCCTATGTATCTTAGATATAACATTAGGGCCCAATTCCTTGTTCTTTTATCAGTAAATAATATTTTGGGTTAGGAGATCCATCCCTAGTGTACCAAACCTTAAAATTGACCATGTATTCCACTCTTGTTCTAACAATTACTTCTATAGGGTCTATGCCATTATCCATAGACTTACACATTAGCCATGTGCCTTAGAATTCTTGTCTAGGGACTAGGCCTTTATTTTTAGCCCTAAATGATGTCCTAGGCCAAGATATTTTTCCGTGGTATTTAAAATCTATTTGAGTTTGGAAATCCTCCCATACCGTCATTGTATGCATCTAGTCTTACCATGTTAAATTTCAGTCCATACAAGCACAAATTGAAAAAATTACAACATTGGACCTATTCACATGTCAGTTATAAGCATGGTCAAGTACACGAGCAGACACACCTTATTTTTGGGTTTTGATAGAATAAAAAAAGAGTATTTGATTATATAATTGTTTCTTTGAGTCATTTATGAGTCCAAAAACCCTCCCATACCGTCAATGCATGTGTGTTGTCCCAGCATGTCAAATTTCAGTCCATAAAAGCACAAATTGAAAAAATTTCAACATTGGCCCCATTCACATTAATTATTCTATAAGTTTGTTGTTTGATTGTCAAATTGTTGGTGTGAGTCATGTTTTATTCCAAAATCCCTCCCATACCATCAATGCATGCATCTAGTCTAACCATG
>JZKD02S1958629.1:168178-182869 GCA_000966675.3 Picea glauca
CAACCTAGGAAAGGCATATATAATAGTGGTAGGGGCCTGACAAATACCCAGGGTATTCATCTCATTTTTGAACTAGACTCTAGTATGAATCTAACAATGTGAATAGATGTCCTATTGTCAAACATGGTAGAAACCACTTGATTACAGGTCATTGATGTATACTATTAACAAGTGCGAGGGAAATCATCATTGATTTCCATGATACCTAAGGTACCTTAGTATAATCCATCCAATGTGAACAATGAGATGAAGTCAAATGTTCAGAGGAATATTCTGATTAGGGGCCAATATTGGAAGCCCATTGTCAAAAGCAAGGAAACTTTCCATTGCGACATGTAGGCTCCAAGGTACTAAACTGATTTCTAAGTCTAATTCCTAGATAATGTGCTAGATTCAACATGAAAAGACTCGTCAAAGGAGGGCCATGATGTATCCCCCATCATCAACATGAAATATGTACTAGAAATGTTGTGTAATGGAGTATTATGGATTGACATGAGGATACAAACTGATGATACTTCATAGGTTGACCAAAATGTTGAGAAACGTTGACACTTCCCTTGAACATTACAAGTGGCACGACAAGTGATTTGGTGATGTTGACTCAGAGAGACATGAACCATGACCTAATGTGACAACAACCATGATGTGATTATAATCATGATACTCTCGACTGAAACAAAAAAGTATGGTGACACATGGAATTAGTAACTCTTTGATTGAAACGAAAAAGTATGATATGACTCTGAGGTGAAAAAATTCCAATTGTATGAAATAATGCAGATAGGTTCCATGTTCAAGGGTGACAAATAATTGACCCATTTCTTTCAATTTCCCCCCCACCATTCTTGGTGAGCACCCCTTTGGGTTTTAACAGTGTTGGCACAGGGGCATACCCAGGGTTCAACTCTACAACAACGCACTAACAAAACCCTAACTACTGGCCCTTTCGGAAACACCTGGGAAGCAGATGAAGTCTCACCCGAGGTAGAGGAAGGGGTGGTTGCAGGACTCAGGTGTCTGCAAACTTATCTAGGACACAGGTCTGTGATTATAACACTTAATAGAGCACTTAGCACCATTAGTTCATCATTATTTACCCAATATCTACTTCGCAGATAAAACAGAGCATTGCAACATTCACCCTGATCCAATGTATTTAAGAACTTAGCATAAAGAAATGGATCAGATCTAGCAGATTCAAGCACTAAGCACATTCACCCATATCATATCTAACATCCAGATTCATCATAAGAACAAAGCATAAACATATCTATCTATCTATCTATCTATATCAAGCACTTAGCAAATAACACATAAATAAATTAGAACATCACATAGAGCAAAATAACACAGTATTTATGTGGTTCACCCCCACCCTGGGGCTATGTCCACCAACTCTTCTTCTTTATTAGCTTCAATCAATCATCTACATGCACAGAGCCACAAAATCCCTACTCCGCATAGGACGAGAGATCTGCGTGCACCTCGCCAGATCCTCCTTCCCCGAGATAGGTCTAGCACAAAGCCTTTCTCAATCTGTTACAACCACTTGCACTTAGCTGTACAAGTTTCTCACAATATGCACAGAGCATATTAAAACCATACTTGCACTTCGCACTTATCTTATCGGCCACACATCACATATATGCCTATTCCCCTCTCCTTACATTGCCTAGACATCTATTTATACTTTACAAAATAGGCCTAAACATGGGTAAAACCATGGGCCAACATCCCATTCCCGTTACATATTCCCAACTCCCAAACCAAAAAGAGGCCAAGATCCCGTGATCTCTACTTCGTCTTGCGCTTCGTCTTTGATAGGCTGTTGAAGTCCAAAAATAGGTCAAACTTGACCAAGGATCTCCAAAACTTGGTCAAGGGCCAATAGTCCCCCAACACTCACCTGTGACTTGTCCCGAGTCACTATGGTCTAACTAGTTCTTCTTCAAACGCCTCGAGCTTGGCTCGAGATTCTTCGACTTGTTGCTGTGATACAACCTATTGATCAACCTTCGCCTTCTACCTCTGTAAACAATTGATAGGTGATGCAGGAGAATCCCTCATGACAAGCAAAACCAACGTGGAAGCAGATGACAGCTGGAAGACGTCCAACGCAAGTTTTGAATTTCCCTTGAAGTTGATGCGCAAATATAAATGAGATCATTTAATTTGGCGCATGGAAAAAAAATGTACTCAGACCTCGATCCATATGCTCTTGTCTGAGATAGACAGAGGCATTTATAGTAGTAGATGAAGGTAGATAGAATTGAATTCTTAGATTAGACAAATTTAGAGAGTTCAGGAGGGAAAACGGATATAGACACCCTCATTTGTATTATTGTAGGGGAGTTCAGGGGGAGTAAGAAGACTCTAGAGCATAGGCGAATAGCAGAGAGTTGTAGAAGAACACCCATGTATAGATCTTGAATTAATAGAAGAAGTTGATTCAGATTTATGGTTGTTGTGTTATTCTCTACGTATGTGTGTTGAATGCTCTACTTATGAGAATTTATTCCTGTTGTGCATTTGTTATCATGCTGTGTGTAAGATTTCATGTGTCGAGATTGAAATCTGAGAGGAAGTGAGGTGAGTTACAATTGTTTCTCTTTTGAGCAAAGATTCCTGCAAGGAGTGCAGTTGAAGTCGTCCGCAAGGAGTGCGTTGACAGAAGGCTCAGAGAGTAAACTCTTGTTCTTAAAGCACTCAAAAGTGAAAGTGGGTTTCTAAAGTCGTGCAAGGAGTGTGCAGGATAAGGAGAGTCTCAGTTGTGAAACTGAGCAGAAGTATTGAAGGACTGCTGCTACGGGCACACGCAGAGTCAAAGGAAGCTCGAACAGTTGAAGTGTTCGCAGGTTTGCCACAAGGAGTGCGTGCAAAGAACCTCGTTGAGGTTGAAGTAATTTAGCAAAGCTCAGGAAGGATAGGCCTCTGAGTCATTGAAGATCAGCATAGATAAGTGCAACTTGAAGTCAGGAGGAAACGTCGCAGGTTGGCGAAAAGGCGAAGGAATCTCGTGGAGAGATACTCTTTTTCATTTCGTGGATTATCCAAGGGAGAACAGACGACCGAAATCTTCTAAAGAGATTTCATGAAGTTCTGAGGACCGTCAGATCTTGCAGAGGTACAAGGAGGTTACAGAGATAAGGTCCAAAGAGTTTGAAGCTCAGGAGGGGCAGGGTCGTTGATTTCAAGTCACCGGAGCCGTAGGATCTACACGTGGTATCGTGTATCGGGGACTTGGGAGTTGAATTCCCAAAATTTGTGCAACAAGAGAAGTGATATCGCGAGACATGATATGATCAGAGTTGTTTGTTGAGGAGGACACATGTAAGGAGATTCTCTCATCTCGGAGGCTCGGACATTTGAGGACTGAAAGGGAAGTCTTCCAATTTCGCAAGTGATGAAATGGCGAGATATTTGTAGCCGTCCATCTAAGGCGATAGGTGGCAAGAGATCAAGAGATCTCATGAAATCGGGAGTTCGCAGGGTGAGAGCCCAAATATTGGGTACTCCAAGTCGCGAGTTCGCGAGGTAGCCAGAGAAGGACAGTCGTTGGATCCAGATCGTAAGAGGGTCGTTGGATCTGCACGTGGGATCGTGTATCGGGACCTCGCAAGGAAACACTCAAGGATTTGGATGTGGGGATCGTGAGATTGTGAGAAAGTGATATCCCAATAGCTGGAGGATAGTGTGGGCCATCAGAGATGACAAGTGGAATACAGGTGGCACAAATCCCTCGGGACCTCGCCGCGAGAAGCCCCGAAATATTGGCGTTAGGATTCATGAGTCACGAAGTGTCGAGGAGCCGAGGTTCATGTGGATGCATGGCAGAGCATAAGGTGGGACCGCGCAGACGAAGGGTGGACACGTGTTGCCCGAGGATAGGAGTCAATACCCCATTGAATTCTCGCATCTCGGGAAATCACGGAACATGAAGGTGAAAGTTCAACGATTCAACCCGCGAGGTAGCGAGGTTGTGAGGTTGCAAGAGGCACTAACATTTAAGCCTAGCCCATGGTTGCATGCGGTGAGGGTACTAACAAAGAAAGGAGCTATACCCGTATCACTATTTTGGGTATCACAAGGTGGGAAAGGAAGAGTTAGAGGCTTTGATTCACGAACTCGCGAGCTGGCGAGATTTAGCTGATCTCCCGGTAGTAAAGGGGAGACCTCGGAGGAATATTGTTGTGGGTGCAGATTTCCCGATAGGGAAATAGAAGAACCTTCGAGTTCTTCAGGCCGAGAGAAGAAGGTCCTGTGAGAGTGGATGTGCCCGTGAGGGTGCACCTCTACATCAGGTGGTATTAGAGCTTATTACTTGTCTGTATATTTCAGGCAAGAGAGGAAGGAGGAGATAAGAGAGAAGTTTGATACATGCGTCAAGTGGTATCAGAGCTTAGAAAAGTTTCTTTGCTTTCTGTAGCAGAGGACAAAGAGAATTCACCATGTCGCCAAGGAGAAGAGGTAGACAATCACCCGATCCATAGGAGGAAAGGGAAATGTCCAGAGACATAGGTAGGAAAGTACAGAACCCAGACATGGAGAGAGAAATACGAAATCTTCGTGCCAGAATGGAGGACATGGAGACATCACGAAGGCGCAAAGGTGATGTAGGAGATATCAGTGAATCCGAGGATGAAGAGGATGGTGGACACGGAGGAGAAGAAATCCCAGTAGAAGATGCAGTGAGCGAATGCTTACTTAAAGATACTGCAAGAATGAGTACCAAGGTAAAAATGGACATTCCAGTTTATGAGGGAAATCTGGATGCGGAAGAGCTGCTAGACTGGATTAGATCTCTTGACACTTACTTCAGTTATGAAGATATCGAAGATGATAAAAAGGTCAGACATGCTGTCACAAGATTAAAAGGACATGCAACCTTATGGTGGGATGAACTACAAGCTGACAGGTGTTGCCAAGGCAAGCAGAAGATTAAGAGCTGGGACAAAATGATTGCAAAGATGAAGGAGAAATTCATTCCTAGGGACTATCAAATTTCTCTGTTCAGGAGGATGCAGAACCTGAGACAGAAAATGATGACAGTGAAGGAGTATACTGAGGAATTTAATAGGTTGAATATCAGAGCAGGTCATCGTGAAAGTAATGACGAAAAGGTGGCCAGGTATATGAATGGCCTAAGGTATGAAATTCAGGATGAAATAAATATGGCAACCATCCAAATAGTGGAGGATGCCTATCAAATGGCCTTGAAATCTGAAGAGAAGTTGAGCCGTAAACAAAGTCAGAGGGGCCGAGGCAGAAGTCAACCCAAAGGCAAATCGGTTGCCCAAGATAAATACCAGAAGCCCAAGGATGACTGGAAGAAACCTCAGACTCAGACAGAGAGAGGAGGAAGTTCACAGCGAGGGCGATATGCTGAGCAAAGAGGACAACATACTGAGCAAAGAGGAGGATATTCTGATAATAATAGGTTTCCTCATCCCAGAGGTAGAGGAAGAGGAAGAGGTGGATTAATCACATGCTTCACATGTGGAAAAAATGGGCACAAGTCATTCGAGTGTCCGGAGAAAAAGAAATAAACTGGAGAAACTCACATCGTCGAGGCACAGAGGTGAGACACTGAGGCAGAGTATGTTGAAGGCGGAAGATTGTTGGTGATGCGGAAGGTTCTTTTGACACCAGAGAAAGAGATGGAGAATTCAGCGTAGAGGAAGAGTATTTTTAGGACTGCTTGCAAGACCAAGGATAGAGTGTGCAAGGTCATTGTGGACAGTGGAAGCACCGATAATCTCGTTTCAACCGAGATGGTCAAAAAGTTGGAGCTGGAGACAACTGATCACCTGAGTCCATACAAAGTTTCATGGATACAGAAGGGACATCAGGTAAATGTCACTAAACAATGCTTAGTTGACATTAAGATAGGAGGATATAATGATAGGATTTTATGTGATGTTATTCCTATGGATGTCTGTCATTTGTTGCTGGGTAGACCATAGCAATATGATAGAAATGTAATTCATGATGGGAGGATGAACACATATACCCTGAAAAGGAATGGGAGAACTCATATGTTGTGTCCAATTGAGGATAAAGAAGTGAAGTCGGAAGTGAGCAAGAAAGTACTTCTCATGTTTGGGAAGGAACTTCTTACAGAAGTTAAGAAGAAGGAGGATCCACAATTATTTGTTGTCAGAAAGCCGAGAATTGTTCTGACTAGCACAAGAGTGGAGAATTTTCTAGGAGAAGTTCAGGAACTACTGGAAGAGTTCGCTGATATTGTAGTGGATGAATTACCTCGTTCGTTACCACCGATGAGGAGTGTGAGTCATCATATTGACCTCATACTGGGAGCTAGTTTGCCAAACAAAGCTACGTACAGATTGACGCCGCAAGAGAATGAAGAGGTTAAAAGACAGGTCCAGGATTTATTGGACAAAGGTTTGGGCAGGGAAAGCTTGAGTCCATGTGATGTTCCAACGGTACTCAGTCTGAAGAAAGACGGAGGCTGGAGGATGTGCACTGATTCAAGAGCCATTAATAGGATAACTATCAGGTATAGATTCCCATTACCGAGAATGGACGATCTGATGGACTGCTTGAGTGGAGCAAATTTTTTTTCAAAGATAGATTTGAAGAGTGGATATCATCAGATTCGTATGAGATAAGGTGACGAGTGGAAAACAACATTCAAGACAAACGAAGGTTTGTATGAATGGATTGTCATGTCGTTTGGCTTGACAAATGCATTGAGTACCTTTATGAGATTGATGAATGAAGTCCTGAAGGAATTCATTGGGAAATTTTTCATCGTATATATGGATGACATATTGGTTTTCAGCAAGACAAAGGCTGAATACTTGAAGCATTTGGCTGTTGTGATGAGGAAATTACAGTAGGAGAAGCTGTTGATAAATATGAAGAAGTCCTCATTTATGAAGAAAGAACTCATTTATCTGGGTTTTGTTATATCTGCAAATGAGCTGAGGATGGATCCAGATAAGGTGGATGTAATCAAGAATTGGCCATCACCAAGGAACGTGTTTGAAGTGAGGAGTTTTCATGGACTGGCTAGTTTCTACCAAAAATTCATCAAGAATTTCAGTGGAATTAGCGCAGCAATGATGGACACAGTCAAGAAAAGACATAAATCTTTTCACTAGACTGAAGAAGCTGAGAAGAGTTTCAATTTATTGAAACAAAAGATTACAGAGCAACCGGTTTTGGTGTTTCCATATTTTCAGAAAACATTTCAGGTAAAATGTGATGCAAGCAGGTTTGCAACTGGAGCGGTCTTGAGTTAGGAGGACAGGCCGCTGCATATTTCAGCGAGAAGATGAATGAGGCAAAAGAGAAATATTCCACATATGATAAAGAGTTATATGCTATCATACATGCATTGAAGAAATGGAGACACTATTTGATTCCAAAGGAATTTGTTTTATATAGTGACAACCATGCATTACAATTTGTGACTCAACAGGAAAAGTTGAATCAGAGGCATGTTAAATGGGTAGAATACATGCATAATTTTACATTTGTAATTAAACATATTTTTGGTACTGCTAACAAATTTGTTGATGCTTTGAGCAGAAAAAGTTTGTTGTTGCAGGAGTTCAAAGTCAGGACGTTAGGATTTGATGATCTTAAGGATATGTATGCAGATGATTCAGACTTTAAGGAAGCTTATGAAGCAACTGAGAATCCAGTTCTTAGAGACAAAAGTCCATGGATAGAGTACGTGGTCCAGGACGGATTGATGTTCAAAGGCAATCAATTGTGTATTCCAAATTGCTCCATGAGGGAGAACTTGTTGAAAGAGAAGCACAGTGGTGGATTAGCAGGACATTTTGGTCATGATAAGACATTCGCAAAGTTGAGCGAGTCATACTTTTGGCCAGGGATGCGGTTAGAAGTCAAGAGGTTTGTATAAAGGTGCAGGATTTGCTAGAATTCAAAGGGAAGAAAGAAGAATGCAGGATTTTATCATCCATTTCCCATACCAGACAAACCGTGGGATGAAATTATCATGGATTTTGTATTGGGATTGCCAAGGACCCAAAGAGGTGTTGATTCAATATTTGTGGTAGTTGACAGGTTTTCTAAGATGGCACATTTCATTCCATGCCAGAAGACCAGTGATGCGACTCACATCGCAATTTTTTTTTTCAAAGAGGTTGTTCAACTTCATGGATTACTGAAAAGCATAGTTTCGGACAGAGACACAAAATTCATAGGGCATTTCTGGAGAACATTATGGAGAAAGATAGGGACTAATTTGATGTTTAGTTCTGATTATCATCCTCAGACGGATGGACAAACATAAGTGGTCAACAGAATTCGGGGAGATTTGTTGAGAAGCTTGGTGACAGAGCAACATAGCAGCTGGGATAACATATTACCACAAGAAGAGTTTGCTTACAATGACTCAGTAAATCGGAGAACATGGAAAAGTCCATTTCAGATTGTATATGGAATGCATCCAAGAGGAGTTTCTGAACTGAGGGATTCAGAACAGGCTGATACTAGAAGCGCTAATGCAGGAGAATTCGCTAAAGCGATGAAGGAACTTCACAGCCAGGTGAAGGAGCGACTGTTAAAGTCAAGTCAGGAGTACAAGCACAGAGCAGATCAACATTGGAGATAACTTCACTTCGAATTTGGTGATCTATTTCTGGCACATTTGAGGAAGGAAAGGTTCCTGAGAGGAACATACAACAAGCTGAAGATGAAGAAAATTGGGCCATGTAAGGTCTTGAAGAAAATGGGAAAGAATGCTTATGAAATTGAGTTACCAGAGGGCATTGGAATATCTCCGATATTCAATGTCTCAGATTTATACCCATACAATCTTTAGGAAGCAGAAAGTGATGATCAACTAGAGGTCCAGTGACAGAAGTAGATGCCAGTGGCAGAGAAGACACAAATGGAACAGATACTAGATAAACGAGCGGGTAAGAGAACCAGGAGGAAAGATTACTTTGAATATTTGGTCAAGTGGAAGGGCCATCCAGTTGAAGATGCCAGCTGGGAGAATGAAGCAACAATTCAGAAGCATGGATATACCGTGCAAGATCTCATGGATAGGAGCCCATGCAAATTTTCAAGCGAGGGGGTATGATGCAGGAGCATCCCTCACGACAAGCAAAACCAACGTGGAAGCAGATGACAATTGGAAGACTTCCAACGCAAGTTTTGAATTTCCTTTGAAGTTGATGCGCAAATATAAATGAGATCATTTAATTTGGTGCCTGGAAAAAAAAATGTACTCAGACCTCGAGCCATACGCTCTTGTCTGAGATAGACAGAGGCATTTATAGTAGTAGATGCAGGTAGATAGAATTGAATTCTTAGATTAGACATTTTTAGAGAGTCCAGGAGGGAAAACGGATATAGACACCCTCATTTGTATTATTGTAGGAGAGTTTAGGGGGAGTAAGAAGACTCTAGAGCATAGGAGAATAACAGAGCGCTGTAGAAGAACACCCATGTATAGATCTTGAATTAATAGAAGAAGTTGATTCAGATTTATGGTTGTTGCATTATTCTCTGCGTATGTGTGTTGAATGCTCTACTTATGAGAATTTCTTCCTGTTGTGCATTTGTTATCATGCTGTGTGTAATATTTCATGTGTCGAGATTGAAATCTGAGAGGAAGTGAGGTGAGTTACAATTGTTTCTCTTTTGAGCAAAGATTCCTGCAAGGAGTGCAGTTGAAGTCGTCCGCAAGGAGTGCGTTGACAGAAGGCTCAGAGAATAAACTCTTGTTCTCAAAGCACTCAGAAGTGAAAGTGGGTTGCTAAAGCCATGCAAGGAGTGTGCAGGCTAAGGAGAGTCTTAGTCATGAAACTGAGCAGAATTATTGAAGGACTGCTGCTATGGGCACACGCAGAGTCAAAGGAAGCTCGAACAGTTGAAGTGTTTGCAGGTTTGCCGCAAGGAGTGCGTGCAAAGAACCTCATTGAGGTTGAAGTAATTTAGCAAATCTTAGGAAGGATAGGCCTCTGAGTCACTAAAGATCAATGTAGATAAGTGCGACTTGAAGTCAGGAGGAAACGTCGTAGGTTGGTGAAAAGGTGAAGGAATCTCCTAGAGAGATACTCTTTTTCATTTCATGGATTATCCAAGGGAGAACGGACGGTCGAAATCTTCTGAAGAGATTTCGTGAAGTTATGAGGATCGTCAGATCTTGCAGAGGTGCAAGGAGGTTACGGAGAGAAGGTATGAAGAGTTTGAAGCTCAGGAGGGGCAGGGCCGTTGATTTCGAGTCACCGGAGCCGTAGGATCTACACGTGGTATCGTGTATCGGGGACTCGGGAGTTGAAGCCCCAAAATTTGTGCAACAAGAGTAGCGATATCGCGAGACACAATATGATCAGAGCCATTTGTTGAGGAGGATGCATGTAAGAAGATTCTCTCATCTCGGAGGCTCGGACATTTGAGGACCGAAAGGGAAGTCTTCCAATTTCGCAACTGACGAAATGGCGAGAGATTTGTAGCCGTCCATCTGAGGGGATAGGTGGCAAGATATCAAGAGATCTCGTGAACTTGGGAGTTCGCAGGGTGAGAGCCCAAATATTGGGTACTCCAAGTCATGAGGTAGGGAGGTAGCGAGAGAAGGACAGTCGTTGGATCTGCACGTGGGATCGTGTATCGGGACCTCGCAAAGAAAGACTCAAGGATTTGGATGCAGGGATTGCGAGATTGTGAGAAAGAGATATCCCGACAGCTGGAGGATAGTGTGGGCCATAGAAGAGTCGACGAGTGGAATATAGGTGGCACAAATCCCTCGGGACCTCACCGTGAGAAGCCCCGAAATATTGTCTATAGGATTCACGAGTCGCGAAGTGTCGAGGAGCCGAGGTTCATGTGGATGCATGGCAGAGCATAAGGTGGGACCGCGCGGACGAAGGGTGGACACCTGTTGCCCGAGGACAGGAGTCAATACCCCATTGAATTCTTGCATCTCGGGAACTCACATAACAGGAAGGTGAAAGTTTGACGATTCAACCCGCGAGGTAGCGAGGTTGCGAGAGGCACCAACATTTAAGCCTAGCCCATGGTTGCATGTGGTGAGGGTACTAACAAATAAAGGAGCTATACCTGTATCGCTATTTCGGGTATCGCAAGGTGGGAAAGGAAGAGTCAGAGGCTTTGATTCACGAACTCACGAGATAGCGAGATTTAGCTGATATCCCGATAGTAAAGGGGAGACCTCGGAGGAAGATTGTTGTGGGTGCAGATTTCCCGATAGGGAAATAGAAGAACCTTCGAGTTCTTCGGGCTGAGAAAAGAAGGTCCTATGAGAGCGGGCGTGCCCGTGAGGGTGCGCCTCTGCGTCAATAGGCCTTCTCTTGTATGGGTTGGAGTTTCTCAATTACCTCCATAACTCTTCTCTGGATAGTATGGATTTTCTGCTATGCAATGCGTTTCTCTTGGGAGCGCTTCATTATTTCCACAACTAACATGGACTTCAACTACGCCTGTATCTTTTCAGCTTGATACTTCGCCTCTTGGAGCTGCGATTCCAGTTCCTTTAGTTCCGGATTCTCCATGATTTGTTCATATGTCTCGGCACTACGATCAGTGAGTTGCTTACATTCTAGGGTAAGAGCCTTTAGCCTTTCAACTGCGCTCTGGGTGGTTGCTTCTCTTTGGTCTCTTACATCTTGTGGGGTCTCAGATACAGTGCATAGCTCCAAATATGCTATGCATTCTTGTAGCTACTGGATGGCTTCTGCAAGCTGGTTCACCTGCTGTCTAACTTGGTCTTCTACCTTTATTTCTAAGACTGTCACAGAGCAAAGTGATATGTTGACCGCTTCTTTTACTTCGATTTGCTCCACAAGCAATTGTTCCTTTTCTTGTTGTAGTTGCTCTTTTTCTTTATCAAACTTCGCTTGGAGAGAAATATTTTCCTCTTCTGCAGCATTGTGTTTCTCTACGAGTACTCATTGTACTTGTGTTAAATCCTGGATGGCTTGCATCATTTCTTCTTGTGCTTGTCGAAGGCGAGCTTTGACTGTATCGGCTAGGCGGTGGAGTTGAGCTGACTCATCTCCCAATTCTGGTTCTTCGGGTGCAGTGGAGGCTACGCGGATGGACTGTAGAGCCTATTGTACCTCTCAGAGTTCAGTCTAAATTCTATCATACATCTCCTCTTGATTTTCTTCTTGTTTCTCTGTTATTTCTAATGAAGCATCTTGCATGGTTGCTATGAGGAAGTTGAAGTCATCAGAGGTGAGGATGCTCTGCATCTTGGTCATGGTGGCCTTCGATTTCTTCCAGGAGGAAGGTTTCAGAGGTGAAACTTTAGTCTTATTTAGGGTATCAACCTCATCTCCTTGCGTCTGTTTGATTTCTTTGTCATCTAACTCTTCGCCATCACCTCCTTGATCTAGTGATATGCAAGAAGTATTCATGGATGCACTGTCTAATTCTTGGACCGCTTCGGTCTTCTTTGTTCTTCTTGGTCCAGGTGTATCCTGCACAGTTTCTGGGCTGTCGATGTCAAATATCTCCGTAGGGTTTGCTAGAATAAGGAGGTATGTCGACCAATCCTTGGTGATCTCCTACAAGTCCTCCTTTGTCAGCTTATAGTAGTATTGAAGTTGTTGCTTGTGTTCATCAGTGCATGCTGTGATGTAAATAAAATGTCGATATGTGCTGAACTTCATCAAAAGCATGAACCAATGCAGAGTGTTTGGAGGCATGCAAGGCTCAGACTGTATTTCTATCTTCAACTGATTGTAGTAGGTATGAAAAAAAACATTTGACTGCCACTGTTTATTCATGTTGCTTGAGTACCATGGTGTACTGAAATTCGCAGCCAGTGGTTCAAAAGGCTCGATGTCCAGGAAGGTCATACCTTCCAACATATCCCAATCAATAAAGGCTACAAGGATCAAGAGCCAGTTGAACTGAAATTTGTATCCTTGATCCTGTGCTTCTCTACAATCGAGTTCCAACTGGTTCACCAGGTACTTCGCCTAGTTCATATGAAGGCCTTCCACGCACTTCCCTGTGAGGTTGACTACAAAAATGATGACTTGGGTAGTGTGGTTATTTCATACTAAATTCCATGAAATCAACTGACAAGAAAGGCACACTGCGCCACTTTGGATAGAAGCTACCCTGTATCCTCGTGTTCCCTTCTTGACATTGCCATAAGTGTCCTTAATCATCTGTGCTAGGGTGCGATCCATGGATTTTCCTGGGTAAAAATCTTGTGGATCAGGCCCTTACATACTCAATATCGTGATCCAATTGATCAATGTCAGATCAATTGTTATACGATGGTTTAGCCACAAATAACCTCCATGGTAACAAGACAACAACATCTTGACACATGCATTCACCTCCTGGTGTCTTCCGAAGTGAGGAATCTTCTTGATGTTCAACAGGGTGGACTGTGCAAGGTTCATAGTCCACGACTGGGGGATTATCTTTGAATTCTTCCCCTTAGTTCTGTTCAGGTACATATGTGGGGCGAGCATGTTATAGACTTTACGATCTCCAAGGTTGAAGTCACTAAAATTCAGCGCTGCAAATTTATCTTGGTTTGCTCGAACTACGTGTATCCCCTTCGGGAGGTATGCCGTAACCAAGGTGTATTAAAAGTTTTTGGGCATGCTGTATCGATTTACTATGTCGCTCAGGGGTGGAATATAGGTGGATAATATGGTCGGGATCAATTTGGCATTCGCTAGATGATTCCTATGATTGGTTTTCTTTTCATCTGATGGTTGGGATGGTCTGGCTCCGCAAGTAGTGGACGAAGAGGTTGGTAGTCCTCTCGTCGACGATGCTTGTACACATGTATACATTGACATGACTCTTTTAGTCACGAGGTTGATCATAAATTCTTCAACAACTTTCTCTACAATGCTCAACACGTCTGACATACACACTCGAGGTTAACAATCTTGGGTTCGGGGGGTAACTTAGACATAGTAATGGGATAGAAAGAAAGAGCACAATGATCACTATATACAATAAAATTAGTCTACGGGCTCAAACTCTCAGTTGGAAAAAGTGTTCTCGGTGCATGGGATGATTGGATAAATAGGTAACTTGACAATGGGTTGCTCGCAATGGGTATGAAGCCATCATTAACTCTGTTATGTCCATTATGGCACGGTCCCAACGGTCGGATGACGAGATGTATGTTCATAAATGTCTTTCTACCCATTCAAAGCATTGGTATAATGATTATAATGTCCCCAATGGATATATTGCTTCGCCATGGTGAAGTTCCATGTGTTGCTATTCTGATATCCCAACGAAGCTCCAATTTTGCAAATTTCCCTTCTGCAAGGTTCCCTCTGGAACCTTCTACAACTTGTCAATCTTAGCTCTCTTCTTACTTATCTTTCTATCATTCTTCCCAGTGAGCTTTGTCTCGGTAGGCCTTTTTCCATTCTGATTCTTATCTTCTTGTGGCATAGGTACTTTGCGTTGTTGATATTCTTTCATAAGATTCGAGGGTGATCCTTCTTTTTAGGGGATAAATTTCGCTCATGGGCTAATTTTCCATGTTTTTTCCAAAAATGAGATTCGCTATTTTAAAAATGATTTGCCCAAATTCTATAGGATAAAATGATTTTACGTTAAAAATCGCCAAAATTTTATAAAAACTATATAAAATCCTTAGAAATTTGAATATTTTTACAAAAATATCGCCAAACATTTATAGTTGGCATATGAAGGATTAGTAATATTCGC
>JZKD02S1958629.1:183571-217506 GCA_000966675.3 Picea glauca
AAAAATAAATTTGCATCCTTAAAATCATCCCTGGAATAGGTACTTCAATCATCTGTGGGTCTTCTAGTGTTGTTGCAACTTTGACATCCAGGTCTCTAGTGTTAAATAACTTCGATCTGTTCTTTTGTTCTTCAATCAAGTGTGTGATCCTTCTAGTCATGAGTTCTTTTAACTCTTTCTTCTTCTACTCTAAAAATTCTTCTTCTTCTTTCCTTCTGGTCTGATCTCTTTCAATCCAAGGTTTTCCTAGTAACATGGTAAATGGGGCACTATTCTCAATAAATTTAATAATCTCAAAATATTTCTTTGTCGAAGTTCCATTGGCATTCATAGGTATCCGAGCGAGCTTTCCACATAGGTTTATCAACTTTCCCTTGAATAGTCCTATTCCTCCCAATAAAGGAATCATAACAGGCCTCCCTATAGCTTCCCAAGTTCTCTTTGTCATGATATTCACCTGTGTTTCCTCATCTAGAACATAGTCAATGTCGAAGTGTCCTATTCTTGCTTCAAGGCATTCTTTTTCTTTGAATATCTCTGATAATATGACATGTCAGTGGTCATTCAGGGTTTCTTTCCTCTATAGAAATACTTTCTCTTATTCTTTCCGTGATTCTGTCATAATCTTAGTTTCTAGATCTGCCTTAGGGTTTTCTTGTCTCATGTTCATTCCTTCAATCTTAGCAATCATTCTAGGACAATCCAATACTTCATGGTCCATAGATTTGCAACAAAGACAAGTAGGTCTTCTCCCATGGCATTCCTTAGCAAGATGTCCCAGTCTTCTGCAACTGTAATAGAGGGTTAATCCTCTCTTTATTTTAAATGATTCCCAGCCTTTCCTGTACTGCGCTCTAGGATCATGGTAGCTAACCTGTAAACATTTCTTTCTAGGGTCCTGCATACACTTATTAGTCCAAACATTATTTCTATGCATAGGTATAACATATTTTTCACTATTCTTATCAGATCTACTCATATCAAATCTTCTTTCATATATTAATACCCTAGTTTTCAATCTAGGATATAATCTATCAAACATACCTAGACTCATATTGTTGACACAAAAATTTCCACTTGTCTTACTTTTACAGAGCACACAACTTTCAGATCTAGAACTTTTCAATATTCTTACCTTTATTAGAGCAAAAATCTTTCAGATCTTACTTCTTTTAGTCAAAAAGTCTCACTTTTTTCCTTTATCAGAGCATAAAGCTTTTAGATCTTACCTCTTTTCTTCAGATCATACTTATTTTCCTTAGCACAGAGCTTGCCAAACTAATTAGATTTCTTCGCTCTAGAGAAACATATCTATACACAAATCTTTCACAATTTCAGGTTGGATATTTTCACAAAGCTTCTTCTTTCTTAGTTCCTAGCAATCACAGTTTCAGGTCCCAGCAATGAAACCATTTGTTGGCATATGGGCAGACCCAGGGTTCAACGCTACAACAACGCACCAACAAAACCCTAACTACCGACCCTTTTGGCAACACCTGCGAAGTAGATGAAGTCTCACTTGAGGTCGAGGCAAGGGTGGTTGCAGGACTTAGGTGTCTGCAACCTTAGCTGGGACACATATATGTGATTATAACACTTAATAGAGCACTTAACACTGTTATTTCATCATTATTTACCCAATATCTACTTCGCAGATAAAACAGAGCATCGCAACATTCACCCTGATCCAATGTATTTAAGCACTTAGCATAAAGAAATGGATCAGATCTAGCAGATTCAAGCACTAAGAACATTCACCTATATCAGATCTAACATACAGATTCATCATAAGAACAAAGAATAAACATATCTATCTATCTATCTGTATCAAGCACTTAGAAAATAACACATAAATACATCATAACATCGCACATAGAAGAATAACATAGTATTTATGTGGTTCACCCCCACCCTGGGGCTATGTCCACCAACTCTTCTTCTTTATTAGCTTCAATCAATCATCTACATGCACAGAGCCACAAAATCCATACACCGCATAGGATGGGAGATTTGTGCGCACCTCGACAGATCCTCCTTCCTCGAGCTAGGTCTAGAAGAAAGCCTTTCTCAGTCTGTTACAACCACTTGCACTTAGATCTACAAGTTTCTCACAATATGAACATAGCATCTTCAAACCATACTTGTACTTAGCAATTAGCTTATCGGCCTCACATCACATATATGCCTATTCCCCCCTCCTTACATTTCCTATACATCTATTTATACTTTACAAAATAGGCCTAAACATGGGTAAACCATAGTCCGACATCCCATTCCCGTTACATATTCCCAACTCCAAAAAAGGACCCAAAAATGGGCCGAGATACCACAATCTCTGCTTCGTCTTGAGCTTCATCTTCGACAGGCTATCAAAGTCCCAAAATAGGTCAAACTTAACCAAGGATATCCAAAACTTGGTCAAGGGCCAACAAATAGGCTTGAGGAGGATAACAAATCCCTAGTATAGCTCACCTTTGGTGAGTCCCTCATCATATTTTTAATGAAAATGAAGAAGGAGGGGTTTGGTCCCATATGGGTCCTTCAATGCATGTTTTATGAGCCCAAAGAAGGAAATGTTGGTGGTATTTTCATGATTAGAGAATCTGAAGAGATCTTGAAGGTGACTCTGAGGGTGACATTTTTGTAAATATAGTCTCCCAAGCCCAAAAAAGGATAAAACAATATGAGGGAGAAATATTCTAACCATGAAGGATAGAGTATTCCCTTTTTGTAGTTAGTCCGATGAGACCAAAAAGGGTTAAACTATCGCTTGTTCAATGACATTTCATTGTTTTAAGAGATTGAATTAGGTCTAAGCATGCTCTTTGAAGATAAGGTCATCAAAGTGTTAAGCTTCCTATAACTTGTCAAACATATCAAACCTAGACAAGAAAAGTGTGAGAGATCTCTAGAAAAATTTAATATATGGCATGAAAATATCTCTTTAGGGAACTTTAATACGATCATAGTGAGAAATGAATAAGTGAAAGTGGTTAAAAAAGAACCAAATGGTAAAAAACTAGTTCATTTTCACATTGCCTAGTAGAGTGGCGGTTTTACTCCTTTTGGAGCTGATTTTCAACTGCTGATTCCAAAACATATAGGACACCATTTTGATTAACATCTAGACCAATTTGTTTCTCTTCTCCTTCTCTTCATTTTCATGGTTTCCTTTTTGCATTTTAAGCAAGTTTTTCTTGGTTTTGAGGCCTCCTGGGGCTTCTTTAGCATCCTACAAAAGTGACGGTCCTATAGAATGTTATGTGGGGTGTCATAGAAACCATGTAAGGATTTCCCAAGGGGAGTTAACACCCTTTATTCCTGTCTATGTGGGTGTTAGGTGCAAAAATGGAAATTATTCTAGATATTTACCTCACAAAAAATAACTTATTTGACCTGATATTTTGACCAATGATTCTTTTCGTCATTTGCAAGAGATATCTTGCCAAAATTTTGGAATGGAAGGAGAGAGAACATGAAAGTGATGATTTTCAAAACTTAAAATACTAACAGAGCATAAATTCTCTAAAAAACTATGGTTTATTGAATTTTTTCAAGACACAGAGCATGTGAAAATAGTTACTTCTTTTGGAACATCTTATAGCAATGTGGGATACAAATGAATAAGTATTTAGGGTGGCTCCTCATACTCTTGAAGTTGATATTGAAGAAATATACCTTTTTACTAGGATCTCTAATAAGCAACACCTGTTTCATTGTCTGGGTCTCGTAGCACAGAGAGGACCATCGATGATTTTGTCTTAGATTTTTTTCATGTGGGGTATCACAAGACTGGTGGTAAGATTGCTATCAAGGAAATAATATAATGTCCTCTTCATACTATAAATTTTACCATTACTAAGTTAGCAGTAAGCACTTGCCCCCACTTGGCTTCCAAGTCACATATGGCTTATGCAGTGGAGTGTATGGAACCAAAGTTTTTTCAATTGGAGTGATAGTGTATTAGCTAATGTAAAAGACCAAATCATGAGATGCAAAATAGGGAAGCAGAATAATTTTGGATACGGTTCTCTGTTGGTATCATTCTTCTTGGAGAGAGTCCCACTATTGTGACAACAGATTCGATTTCCTACATGTTGGGTCACCAAACCACAAATGGAGAGGTGGACTAGTTTCTTAGCTCGACTAGGCGTTGGTCAACCGATATTTTCCTTTGATGTTGACTTCTTTGATTGGTGGAAGAGTCAGCTCCCCATGATTGAGAATTTTCCATATGAAGGTATAGATTTTCGATGGAGTACATACTTTGTGCTCTTGAAAGGGGCATGCTGGGATACATCAGGTGAGTCTCTAAAGAAAATGACCTCATGATCTTGTATTTTTTAACATTTATATATATATTATTTTTTTGTTGTACAAAGGTATTTTAACTTATATTTTCACCTTCAATATCGAGGACTGGTGCGTCTTGATGGTATGTCAACATATGCTGGATGTAGAGAGGCTACATAGATAGAAGTCGGTGATGATGTCAGAGATCTTTGAGACATGGAGAGGAAATTGAGGGGATTAACGACGAGATTCCCCTTAATGTTCCTCTCTAATGTCCCTCGAAATCTACAGAGAAACATAATAGGTGTATCTGAGGGCATGGGTCACCTACTACACTGAGTGGCTAGGGAAGTTGTTTATTATCATGAGCACCATGCACCACATGGAGACTAGTAGAGTTTCTTGTTTAGTACAATCCTAGTTTTTGAGATGATGATGTACGATCTATGTAGCCAAAGTTTTGACCCTTATGTAATTTTTGGACATATGATGTGACACACTTGCGCTATTATATACAAATATCTATATATGGATTTTGTTTCAACTACTTTATCTTAGTGTTTTTAATTTTCACACTTTTATGTATACTTTGTTATGATTTTTTATCTATGTGTCAAATGCCAATTTAACATGTAATTAGCCAATGAATTAGTGACAATATTAAATTCCCTCGGTATATGTCGATATTCAATGTAATCGAAAAATATTTCAAGGTAGCGAATCCTTAGAAAAAGGCGTAGCAATACAATATTACGAATAATGTAGATGCAATTTAATTGACAAACCATGATATGGGAATCAAGATTTGCAATCATATGATATATTCCAAGAGAGGAATATTCATTCAGTAGCCCAATAACGACATGATACTTGTTATCTCCCAAAATAAAACCGTCCTTTTAGTCGAGTTTTGTGGTGGATAGCATGGCTATTGGTAGTTGCCTCAAATCATTTTTGAGTCTTTTTAGCTGCAAAACTTAGGTTTTTGTTTTTGTCTTAGAAAATAATATGATCCATAAAGTCTTCTTTTCAAAATTTGCATAATTCACTTTCAACAGCTAGCGTGTGTCCAAAAGTTGAGTGTTAGCTGTGGAAAGTGGAAACTTTCAGCAGCTAAGGAGCACTTCTCATAAGTTTGTGCGCTGTTGAAAGTGGTGAATTTCAAAATGTCCAACAATCAGTTTCGCAGGTCATGCGCTGTTGAAAGTGCATGCTTTCTGCAGCTGTGGAGCGGTCTTTACAAAGTTGTGCGCTGTTGAAAGTGAAAACTTTCCGTAGCTAAGGAGCAGTTCTTAAAAGGTCACGCATTGAGGAAAGTGAAGGCTTTTAACAGAAAAAAGGGGTTCTCCACAGGATCATGCGCTGGTGAAAGTAAAGACTTCCAACAGCTAAAGATAAGTTCTCACATGGTGGCGCGCTGAGGAAAGTGAAGACTTTCCGCAGCTATGGAACGGTCTTTACAAAGTTGTGTGTTGTTGAAAGTGAAAACTTTCCGTAGCTAAGAAGAAATTCTTAAAAGGTCATGCGCTGAGGAAAGTGAAGGCTTTTAACAGCAAAAAGGGGTTCTCCACAGGATCATGCGTTGGTGAAAGTAAAGACTTCCAACAGCTAAGGATAAGTTCTCACATGGTGGCGCACTGAGGAAAGTGAAGACTTTCCGCAGCTATGGAACGATTTTTACAAAGTTGTGCGCTGTTGAAAGTGAAAACTTTCCGTAGCTATAGAGCAGTTCATAGAAGGTCACACGTTGAGGAAAGTGAAGACTTTCCACAACTATGGAACGGTTTTTACAAAGTTGTGCACTGTTTAAAGTGAAAACTTTCCGTAGCTACAGAGTAGTTCATAGAAGGTGGCGCGCTGAGGAAAGTGAAAGCTTTCAATAGCTAAGGAGCAGTTCATGCAGGATCATGCGCTGGTGAAAGTGGTAAGTTTCTATAGCTGAGGGGCATTTTCCACTGGCCGTTGGTTGGAGAAAGTGGGAATCATGTGTGCTCATACACATTTCAAAATCAAATCAACATGCGATCAGAAAGACGCGCTGGTGGAAGTGGGTAATCATTTCAACTCAAGTTTCACGTCCCAGTCGGATTACATCCCGGATCCAGCTCAGAAACTCACGCTTCAAAATCATGGCATCAGGGATGGCAAGTTCGAATTTAGTGGCTCAGGTAAAGAGGTTGTACTCCTAGGATGACAACATCAAATAAAATCTTTGGTTCCATATCATACATTGTTCACAAAGGATCGTTTAAGGTTTTGAATTGCAAATGGAAAGAATGATTCTTAAACTTGCAGGGCACTTTTCAATCCCTTCCCGAGCTCCAAATGAATATCTGAAAACACCATTGGAAATCGTAGATTCTGTAGATGTCAATCGACTATTCATAGATGAAAAACGAATTTTCTATGACCGAGAAATTTGGTTTTGAAAATCTGTCCGCTTTCAACAACTAATTCGCCGAAAATTTTGCTAGTTAGCTTTGGAAAGTGGCGACTTTCCGCAGCTAAGGAGCGTTTTTCATGGGCTATGCACTATGGAAATCCTGTCACGGCCAGAATGTTACGATTTTCGCCCAGATCGTAATTTTTTGCATGAGAATGAATTGAAACCTCTTGGAATAGATAGATGATGAATTATCAAGTCAAATTCAACAGTTATTTTTGACAGATTGTGGAAAGAGGAGGTGTTTCAAAGGTTTTTGATATCTTTGACAAAGACAAAAAATCAGGACACTTTTCCACCTCAACAGATTCGAATTTGCCTCTCTTGGAGAGTCATCATTTAGCCTTGGGAGGCTATCCTGCACTTCACCAACAATCAAGGAGAGAGAAAGACCAAGAAATCTGGGATTGACCTCATTTTTTGGGATCATCCCACATCTTCTGCAACTGAATTTTGAGTTACTATCTTTAGTAGATTTGATCCTTGTTTTCAGGATCTCAGAACCACTTTGCAAAGCTATAAAGCTTAGGATGGAATAGGAACCATAAGGAGATTTTGAGTTCTACATGCTGCCACTGTAAGAGAGACCTATTCTTATTATATGAAAAATTGCAAGCTTCCTTCAGTTGTTGTTAGATTTTTATTTTCTGTTCTCTGATATCTTATGAGTGAATGTTCTTTATTGATGCTTATTCAATCTGCCTGTGACTGTCATCTCACTAATTTATCGATTAAGTTGATAATCATAAGTTATTTCCTTAGTTATTAAACCCATTTTGCTTGTTTTATATGAGTATAATCTGGTTCAATAGCTAATTTCTCTTCCATTTAATCAAACCTTGTCTGACTGCATTACTAGAAGGCCTTGTGAGATTTATATTTCTAGACAGTCTTGAACACACAGTCCAGTCCCTAGATATTCATCTTGTTCCAAAAACCACATCAATCATTAAGAAAATATTTCCCAAAAAGAGTTAGTTACCAGGCATCTCCGACTTACAGCCTAGGAGAGTTTCCTTGAGTGATAACAAAATGGCGTCGTTGCCGAGGAGAGGAGATTGAAGCTCATCTTCCCTAGGAGATGACATAGATCTGATCTTTGATGATAGACAAAGGTTAGACACTACTTGGTTGTAATTTTCTATCTGGCGACTCCACGATTAAAGACTCCACTGGGGAGGATATGCTTGACAAAAGATGAAGGAGTTAAATTTCAAATCCAGGTACCAGTTCATTAGCCTGCTTCATGAACTGTTGTATTTCTTTATTAGCTCCTTTATACTTTTTCCTTCACATGTTAAAAGAATTATCCTTTGTTTCGTATACTCTGAAGATTATCGACCATCTTTTATAAGTCCATATTTAGAAGAGGAAATCTTGCAACCTCCTTATGTTGTTGACGTTGATCCTATTTCTTTCCCTCAGCCTACCCATAAAGATGAGCATTGCATACAAATCTCTCTCGAAACTGATCAACCTTGTAGCCATGAGAATGATGAATTTGAATCTAAATCATCTCAAATTTAATTACTTTCACCTATTCCTCCTAAAACTTGTTTTCAGCCCACATAATTTCAGTCTAAGATTAGACAAAGAGTGTTTAAACCTCTCAAGCTACCAACTCATCTTCATCCTTATCCTCCATATTTTGTTGAGTACCTTCCTCATTTTACCGGAGAGAGTCATGTTTCAGCTGAAAAACATTTGGAGGCTTTTGAAATTTTTATTGATAATCTGGAAATTGTTCATGAAGATATTGTTATGAGATTATTTTCTAAATCTCTAACTAGAGAGGCCGCTTTATGGTTTAGACTTTTGGAACCTGGATAAATCAGTTCATGGACTGATTTCTATTATGCTTTTTCAAAACACTGGGGTGAGAATAAATTTCTTGATCAGTACCTTGACGATTTTTGTGCTTTGAAGAGAGAGATGAAAGAATCTTTGACTGTTTTCAACAGAAGGTTCCATAGGACATATTATGACATCCCATTGGAGATTCGTCCTACTGAGATTGCTGCCATGGTATATTATCTAATGGCTCAATATAATGAACTTGTCTTTCTCTTGTTAGAAAGAAAATCTTCATCATTAAGGAACTTGTTCGAAGACGCTCAAGAGGTGGAGGAGAATATCCGTGCTTCCAGGAGGATCCGACAATGGGTTGACTTTGACAATCTACTTGCACATGAGAAAAAATAATGTTAGTATGGTTCAGATTCTGAACAGGAAGGTAGTGAGTGTCAAGCAGATTTAGAACAACAGAAAGCATACGATCTTATTTCAGATTCAGATATGAATTCATCAACATTGGCAGAATGTTCTAGAGACAGGGAACAAGAAGGTGATCAGTTTTCTAGAAAAGGAAAAGCCATGGTTGAGCAGGAGAGAAATGAGGTTGGAGAAAATTTGGGACAGCAGCCAACATGTAAGTTCAATTCAGTTTCAGAGTTAGACTTTTTAGTATTCGCTGAGTATTCAAGAGACAGGTATGCATGTGAAGCTTATGATCAGTTTATAAATCAAGAAGAGCCTATGATGACTGATGATTGCATAATAAATTATATGTTCTCATCTGATCCTAATCCATGTGATGGAAATCTTGTTTTTTTATCCTCATGTCAGCATCATTCTGATAATGAAATTGTAGTTTTTGATGATCACGAGTTGATCTCAAGAGGACAAGAAGATGATCAGTCTTCTTACAGAAGAACAGTCATGGCTGAACAAGAGGATGTTATAGATGTGCATTTGTTTCTTGAAGAGAAACATGTTTCTTATCTTCTTTACAAGGATCCAGTGGCAGCCTTCATGGAGTTACACTTTTCAGAGGGCTCAAAAGTTTCAGATTTCTTCAACTCGCCCATGTTTTCAGGTAAATATGGTTTCCTGAAAATATCCTTGTCACTGTGGTTGCATATTCAACATCATTTGTTGATCAGTAATAAAGACAATATTTCCTCAGTGTTCAAATTGCTTGGATGGATACTATGGAAATCAACATTCACTTAACAAATGATAGAGAAGGTTAGTGTAGGGGTAGGTAGAAGAATAAGTTCGCCATGCGAGCAGTTTGATCTTTTTCAGTTGTTGATTTCATGAATAAGCTTGGGTTGCATGCAAGTTACAGGGGAACAGTTGCATAGGCTTGAGGACTCCATGCCCAATGCTACTACAGGTTTGCAAAGGGATTAGTGCTAAAGGCTTGATGACTCCATGACCAATGCTAAAGTCTACTGGAACTACTAGGTTCTTGGAAACCTCGCAGGGAGGTCTCCATCCCAATTGGAGCCAAATGTTATCTCCAAAAATAAAACCGTCCTTTTAGTCGAGTTTTGTGGTGGATAGCATGGCTATCGGTAGTTGCCTCAATTCATTTTTGAGTCTTTTTAGCTGCAAAACTTAGGTTTTAGTTTTTGTCTTAGAAAATAATATGATCCATAAAGTCTTCTTTTCAAAATTTGCATAATTCACTTTCAACAGCTAACGTGTGTCCAAAAGTTGAGTGTTAGCTGTGGAAAGTGGCGACTTTTAGCAGCTAAGGAGCGCTTCTCATAAGTTTGTGCGCTGTTGAAAGTGGTGAATTTCAAAATGTCCAACAATCAGTTTCGCGGGTCATGCGTTGTTGAAAGTGCATGCTTTCCGCAGCTGTGGAGCGGTCTTTACAAAGTTGTGCGCTGTTGAAAGTGAAAACTTTCCGTAGCTAAGGAGCAGTTCTTAAAAGGTCACGTGCTGAGGAAAGTGAAGGCTTTTAACAACAAAAAGGGGTTCTCCACAGGATCATGCGCTGGTGAAAGTAAAGACTTCCAATAGCTAAGGATAAGTTCTCACATGGTGGCGTGCTGAGGAAAGTGAAGACTTTCCGTAGCTATGGAACGGTCTTTACAAAGTTGTGCGTTGTTGAAAGTGAAAACTTTCTGTAGCTAAGGAGCAGTTCTTAAAAGGTCACGCGCTGAGGAAAGTGAAGGATTTTAACAACACAAAGGGGTTCTCCACAGGATCATGCGCTAGTGAAAGTAAAGACTTCCAACAACTAAGGATAAGTTCTCACATGGTGGCGCGTTGAGGAAAGTGAAGACTTTCCGCAGCTATGGAACGGTTTTTACAAAGTTGTGAGCTGTTGAAAGTGAAAACTTTCTGCAGCTACAAAGCGGTTCATAGAAGGTCACGCACTGAGGAAAGTGAAGATTTTCCGCAACTATGGAACGGTTTTTACAAAGTTGTGCACTGTTGAAAGTGAAAACTTTCTGTAGCTACAAAGCAGTTCATAGAAGGTGGCGCACTGAGGAAAGTGAAAGCTTTCAACAACTAAGGAGCAGTTCGTGCAGGATCATGCGCTGGTGAAAGTGGTAAGTTTCTACAACTGAGGGGCGTTTTCCACGGGCCGTTGGTTGGAGAAAGCAGGAATCACATGCGCTCATACACGTTTCAAAATCAAATAAACATGCGATCAGAAAGACGCGCTGGTGGAAGTGGGTAATCATTTCAACTCGAGTTTCATGTCCTAGTCGAATTACATCCCGGATCCAGCTCAGAAACTCACGCTCCAAAATCATGGCATCAGGGATGGCAAGTTCGAATTTAGTGGCTCAGGTATAGAGGCTATACTCCCAGGATGACAACATCAAATCAAATCTTTGGTTCCATATCATACATTGTTCACAAAGGACCGTTTAAGGTTTTGAATTGCAAATGGAAAGAATGATTCTTAAACTTGCAGGGAATTTTTAAATCCCTTCCCGAGCTCCAAATGAATATCTGAAAACGCCATTGGAAAGATGAGATTCTCTAGATGTCAATCGACTATTCATACATGAAAAACGGGTTTTCTATGACTGAGAAATTTGATTTTGAAAATCTGTCCACTTTCAACAGCTAATTCGCCGAAAATTTTGCTAGTTACCTGTGGAAAGTGGCGACTTTCCGCAGTTAAGGAGTGTTTTTCACGGGATATGCACTGTGGAAAGTCTGTCATGACCAGAATGTTACGATTTTCGACCAGATCGTAATTTTTTGCATGAGAATGAATTGAAACCTCTTGGAATAGACAGGTGGTGAATTATCAAGTCAAATTCAACAGTTATTTTTGACAGATTGTGGAAAGAGGATGTGTTTCAAAGGTTTTTGATATCTTTGATAAAGACAAAAAATCAGGACACTTTGCCACCTCAATAGATTCGAATTTTCCTCTCTTGGAGAGTCATCATTTAGCCTTGGGAGGCTATCCTGCACTTCACCAACAATCAAGGAGAGAGAAAGACCAAGAAATCTGGGATTGACCTCATTTTTGGGGATCATCCCACATCTTATGCAACTGAATTTTGAGTTACTATCTTTAGTAGATTTGATCCTTGTTTTCAGGATCTCAGAACCACTTTGCAAAGCTATAAAGCTTAGGATGGAATAGAAACCATAAGGGGATTTTGAGTTCTACATGCTGCTACTGTAAGAGAGACCTATTCTTATTATATTAAAAATTGCAAGCTTCCTTCAGTTGTGTTGTCAGATTTTTCTTTTTTGTTCTCTGATATCTTATGAGTGAATGTTCTTTATTGATGCTTATTCAATCTGCCTGTGACTATCATCTCACTAATTGATCGATTAAGTTGATAATCATAAGTTATTTCCTTAGTTATTAAACCCATTGTGCTTGTTTTATATGAGTATAATCTGGTTCAATAGCTAATTTCTCTTCTATTTAATCAAACCTTGTCTGGTTGCATTACTAGAAGGCCTTGTGAGATTTTATATTTCTAGACAGTCTTGAACACAGTCCAGTCCCTAGATATTCATCTTGTTCCAAAAACCACATCAATCATTAAGAAAATATTTCCCAAAAAGAGTTAGTTACCAGGCATCTTCGACTTACAGCCTAGGAGAGTTTCCTGGAGTGATAACAATACTCAACAACATTATTGGTTTCCATGCCAAGACAAAATCCTCCCGAACTTACCAGGTCGTCAACATAGGAATAGATATTCCAAGTTGCAAAAGCCAAATTATCGGTATGTCGACTACCACCATCTGTAAATAAAATATATACAAGAAACAACGACAACATCTGTGCATCCAAGGACAAAGTAGGATAAGCAGCGATAGGTGGAAAAAAATATCTCACACAAACATAAAACACACACCACACTAAAACATACCAATCTATGGTACAGTAATGTACAAAGTACTCATGCAATATGACCCTAATCATAGTAGTTATTCAAATAGAGCCTATTCTGAGGCTCCTTCAAAGGTGTTCCATCATAGTCAACTACTTTGTAAGCGCCTTTTTGTAACACATGTTTCACAATGTAAGGATTGTGCCACATAGGTTCTAACTTCCCTACCCCCAGTTTATTGTGGTCCCGATCGTAGACTAAAACTAGGTCTCCTTCGACAAAAATATGAGGTCGAATAGATTTATCATATTGAATTTTTATGCGCTTTTGATGATTCTCATTAGCAAAGGAAACATCGCGATGTGTCTCATCGAGCTTTGTCAAATACAAAAAACGTTCTTCCTCAACAAAGGTATTAGCCAAGAGTTTGATAACTAACTTGAGAGATGGAATTTTTGTCAGACAATTGGCTTAGGTTGATGGACATTTGGTATGGATTTTTGGTTTTCATTGATGTCAACCATTGGAGAGTGATATTGTATATTGATTTCAACCCTTAGTGATTGATGTGAATCTTTGGAGAAAGTCCGGTAGAGAATTTCGGTAGCACAAAGGTTTGGGTAATGGACACAAGTTTGTTTGATGTATAATGGTATTAATTTTAATATATATGAAGGTAATACTATTCTATATGGGTAGTACATGTCATGGCATTTTCGGTGGTATGTGGAACATCACATAACTCCTCACGGTTAGAGAGTTATGGACATGTGAAGTTGGAGAACCCAGGTTTGAGTAATGGAGACAAGTTTGTTTTATGGATAACAATATGATTTTTGATATATTTTTGGGTAATACTATTCTATATGTATAGTACATGTCATTCCATTTCCAATAGTATGTGGAACGTCACATAAATCCTCACAGTTAGAGAGTCATGGCCATGTGAAGTTGGAAAACCCTCATGAGTCATCTAGAAGCCCCAAAAGGTCAAAGTAGTCAAAGTGGTTTAAGAGATTTTTAGAAGGTAAATAATAAAGTGAAGTGATGAGTGTACTATAATTCAAAGTGACTACAAAATAAATTATTTAAATAATAAAGTTAATGGAGAAATTACTAAGTTGACAAGTGGTTAGAAGTGGGTTAGCCCTAAAATAAGAAAAGTGGTTTAAGATGGTTATAAGGTAACTCCTTGAGGTAAAGTGAAGTGATGAGTGTACTATATGTCAAAGTGGATACAAAATAAATTATTTAAATAATAAATTTAATGGATAAATTACTAATTGGACAAGTGGTTAGAAGTTGGTTAACCCTAAAATAAGGAAAGTGGGTTAAGATGGTTAAAAGGTAACCCCTTCAGGAAGCTACATGACAGTGTAAATAAGAGGCAAGGCTCTCTCATTTTACATCACACTTGAGAATATTGAATATATATAGGTGACTGAGGTAACCGAAGGATATCTAAGCTGAATTTCAGAGGGAAGGTGAAGAAAAGAAGGCCGAAATCCAAGGGAGGATAAATTATTTTGATGATGTTTTCTAAGATCCATTCAACAAATATTCGTGCAAGGAACACTCTACAAGGACTCTCTCTAGAATAATCCAGAATTCAACAATATATTTATTCATTACAGGTACATAATTATGATTATTTCAAGTTATGATTGTTGACTAATCCCAAACGAGTCATGTGAGACTAAAGAAAAGTTTGATGAAAATGCTAGTCTCTTGTTGTGAAAGTTAAGGAATGTTTGCAGGTATGTGATCATATACACCAAGTTTATTACAAAGTTACAAATCATATTTGGATGATGAAATTGATGAGAGATTTTGGTTAAGGTACATGTTGGGTACATGGTTGAGACAAGTAGTTGATGAGTTGACACATACATGAGGCGTATAGTTGATGATGTTGGTACATATTGATGAGTGATAGTTGATGAGTAGTTGACACATGATTGGTACATACTTGGTATATGGTTGGATGCACTTGTTTATGGTACAAGTTGATTACAGGTTGTTTGGTACAGGTTGGTGCATGGTTGATGCACTTGTTTATGGTACAGATTGATTACAGGTTGAGGTACATGTTGATGCATGGTTGATGCATGGTTCATGTTTATTGGTACAGGTTTATAGCGGTATATCTCATAGTGATAGTGTGACAATGGTTCCATCATTCTACTTCTACTTCAGGGCGGTTGGACGAAGAAAGGACATGTGGTTGTAGCCTCCTTCCGGTTGTAGCCAGAGAACATAGGGGGTTGTAGACTACTTTTGGTTATAGCTAGAGGATAGGGGAGTTGGAGCTTCCCTCAGGTTGTAGCTTGAGAAACAAGGGGGTTGGAGCCTCCTTCTAGTTGTTGTTGGAAGACAAAGGAAGTTGGTGCTTCCAATGAATTTAATTCTTCAAGACATATAAGAAAAAGCATTCTATGGTTTTCTCCCTCTTTGGGTTTCCACGTAAAACGTTGGTGTACTGTGTATGATTGTTAATTTTTTCATTTATTATTTACTCTGCAGTTATTGGATGATAATTCTACATTGATATAAAACTTGAATTATATGGTTAAAAAGGATTAAATTTCTCTATTACTGATTCACCCCCCCTCTCAGTAATCCAACAATTGGTATTAGAGCAGGTTCCTTTAGAAATCTGTTTAACCACTGAAAGGTAGATCATGGAGAGAAAAAACTTGTATAAAAATGGAATACCATAGTTCAATTGACAGAAGTATGCATTTTGGAGCATAAGGATGAAAACATGTATACATGCATAGGGATTTGAAATTTTGAAATCAATTGTATATGGATACACAACACCAGCAGTTCCGCCAACAAATGAGAAAGTAGTGAAACTCGATCAGAATAATTCCAAATCCAAAAATGCACTTCTGAATGGTGTTAATGAAACATTATTCACCAAAGTTGCACATTGTAAATCCTCTAAAGAGATTTGGGACAAACTTCAAAATATTTATGAAGGAGATTCAAAAGTCAAAGCAACAAAGCTTCAAACTTACAGAGGTCAGTTCAAACAACTCAAGATGAATGAAGATGATAATATTGCAGCATACTTTTTACGAGTTGATGAAACAATAAATGCAATCATAGGATTAGGAGAAGAATTCAAAGAATATGTAATTGTTCAAAAAGTACTAAGATCTCTTCCTATGATATTTGACCCTAAGATATCAACACTAGAAGAAATATCAGATCTAAACTCAATAAGCATAAACGAATTACATGGAATATTCAAAGCATATGAAATGAGAATTGAATAGGAAAATCCATATATAAAAAAAGAATCTTTCAATGCATCCAAAAAGTCAAAGAAAAAGGGAAGGAAAAAAGAAGAACATAACAACAACAGTGACGTCTCAGAAGATGATGAAGAAGTGGCCAGCTTTGTCAAAAGACTGAACAAGGGAACCGATGGTAGGTATAGAGGTAAGCTTCCTTTAATTTGTTTTAATTGTGATGGTGTTGGTCATTTTGCTAACAAATATCCTTATAATAAAAAGAGAAATGATGAAGGTTACTCAAAAGGAAAACAAACATATAAAGGAAAAATAACCACAAAGAAAATTTTCAAGAAAAGATTATGCACCAAAGAAGACATCTCATCATCAAATGAAGATGAAGTCAGTGACAATGAGACAGAAAGAGTTATATTCATGGAAATAGAAGAATTTGATAAAGAAGAATCCTAAGAAGAATATGAAGAAGCCGAAGAATAATATGAAGAAGTTGAAGAAGAAATTGAAGAGGCAGAAGTTGACTACTGAGAGGAATTAATGTGTGCCATAGAAGTTATCAGAAGAGAAAACAAGAAAAACAAGAAACTACAAGCAGAAATAGAGAAGAAAGAAGACACTCAAGAACTAGAACAAATGATCACAAATTTAAAGGTTCAAATAAAAGAAGATAAAATAATTGAAGAAGCACTCAAAGAACAACTAGAAGAAAAAGACAAGATCATTGGAAATTTGGAAGTAGATATTGTCACATTAAGAAAGGATATTCAAAAGAAAAATATGCAGAACAACTCAAAAGTTTTGGATGACATTATCAACAGTAAAAAATTTCATCATGACAAGTCCGAACTTGGATACAATCAGACAGAAAAATGATCAAGCTCCAAAAAAGCAGAGCAAGAAACATATCCAAAAATATTTACAGAAACAATCAAAGGGGATAGGAATATCTAGAAGGAATATTACAGGGAAACTCCTCCACCCAGAAGATTCAGATTTCAGAATCAACAACTGACAGATAGGCCTCATTAAGAAGAAGAATTCATAAGAGTACCTCCTTTCAGAAGATCTTCAACTCTCAGGTATCAAACTATATTTTTTGGTTTATGTTATGCATGTAATAATTTTGGACATAAATCTATGAATTGCAGAGCTAACAACAGGAACAAAAACAACTTTGAAAGTCATACACAAAGGGGTTATCCAATAAGGCCTAGTGAAACACATAGAAGAAGTTACAACAGGTTTGAATCTTTGAGCACTGAAGTGAAATGTTACAAATGTAACAATTTTGGACACATGGCCAAATATTGGAGAATGACAATCCCTCCTAGAGAACCGCAACAGAATAACAACAGTCACAGACGTGAACCTTAGAAAAGGACATGGATACGAAAGCAGGATCAATATAGCAATGAAGAATGCACACTCGCTCTACAAGCCAAGAAGAAGAAACGTGGTTAGTATGTTGACAGTGGGTGTTCAAAACACATGACAGGTGATAGAGACAATTTTATTACATTACGAAAGGAAAGAGATGGATTAGTCTCATTCAGAAATGTTGATTTATCCAAAATCATTAGAAAAGGCATAGTCAGAATTGGGAACAAGAATACAAAGGCATAAAATGTTCTACTAGTAGAATATATGAAACATAATCTTCTAAGTGTGAGTCAAATGTGTGACCAAGGCCATAAAGTTACTTTCAATTCACAAAAGTGCTAGATAAGAAAAGAAGGTTCAGGAAAATGTATTGCTACAACTACGAGAACTTCAAGCAACATATATGTGTTAAGTGAAATTGGAAATGAAAAGTGTTTTCTAGGAAAGGAAGATGAAAGTTGGATATGGCACAGAAGAATGGGTCACATACATTTTGATAACCTTGTCAAAGTCAAAAAAAGAGAATGAGACAAAGAAATTCCCCAGATCACGAAACCAACCAACACTTTATGCAAGCATTGTCAACAAGGAAAGCAAACAAAGACCAGGTTCAAATCAAAGGAATATTCAACGACAAGACCACTGAAAATTGTGCATACTTATCTAGTTGGACGAACTACAACAAAGGGCTTAAAAGGTGATAAATATTTTATGTTATTAGTTGATGATTATACAAGAATGACCACAGTTTTCTTTCTCAAGAATAAGTCAGAAGCTTTTGAAAACTTCAAGATCTGCAAGGAAATGGTTGAAAATGAAATGGATTAAAAAATAAAATGCTTGAGATATGATAATGGAGGAGAGTTCGCTTCAAATCAATTTATGGACTACTGCAACAGTCATGGAATAAAAAGGCCATTCTCTGTTGCTAGGACACCTCAAGAGAATGGATTTGTTGAAAGAAATAACAAGACAATATAGGAAATGGTTCGAACAATGCTAATGGATTCCAAATTGATAGATATTTTTTGGACACAGGCAGTGCATACAACAATTCACATTCAAAATAGAGTAATGCTAAAAAACAACATTGACAAAACTCCTTACGAGATATGGAAAGGAATAACGACAAATGTAAAGCACTTCAAAGTTTTTGGAAGCAAATGCTACATCAAAAGAGAAGATGGCGGAATGAGAAAGTTTGACTCTCATGTGGACAAAGGAGTACTTGTTGGTTACTCAAGTACAAGAAAAGAACATAAGTGTTACAACCTGAGATTGAACAAAGTGGTGGAAAGCATCAACGTAACAATTGATGAAATAGGTAGAGAATAATTAAAGGAAGAACAAAATGAATCAATGGAACAACTTTACGAAGAAGAAACAAAAGATGAAAAAGAAGGGGAAGACAAAGAGGATATGATAGAAACATAAGAGCAAGTTCAACAAGTAATTCCAAAAACACCTAGCAGGTGAGTACAGAAGAATCATCCTTCAGATAAGATTATCAGAAACAAAGATGCAGGAGTTGAGACTAGAAGAAGAATCTCTTCACTAGAACAAACACACCTAGCACTCACATCTATGATTGAGCCAACCTATTTTGAAGAGGCCAACAAGGATGAATTTTGGAACAAGGCCATGGATGAAGAATTAGATCAAATAGAGAAAAATGACACTTGGGAATTGGTTCCAAGACCAAAGGATAAGAATGTGATCGACACAAAGTGGGTATACATGAATAAATTGAATGAAGATGGACAGGTCACAAGGAACAAAGCTAGATTGGTATGTAAAGGATATGCACAAGTTGAAGGAATCGACTTTGAAGAGACATTTTCCCCAGTTGCCAGAATGGAATCAATCCAATTGCTTTTATCTTATGCATGCTCCAAAAAGATTAAAGTGTATCAGATGGACGCAAAATAAATTTTTTTGAATGAGGAACTTGAAGAAGAAGTCTACATAGAACAACCAGAAGGATTTTAGTTTTCAGAGAACACAAATTATGTGTGTAAATTAAAGAAGGCCTTGTATGGTCTAAAATAGGCTCCTAGAGCATGGTACTCTTGATTAGATAAATATATATAACATACAGGGTTCACAAAAGGGAGTGCAAAAATCAACCTCTACATCAAGGTAAGTCAAAATAATATTTTATTAATTGAATTTTATGTTGATGATATTATTTTTGGTTGTGATGATGACAGGTTATGCCAAAAAATTACAAAGGATATGAAGAATGAATTTGAAATGTCATTACTTGGAGAACTATCCTTCTTTTTGGGTCTTTGGATATGTCAAATAAACCAAGGAATTTTTATTTCTCAAACTAAGTATATCAGAGAAATGTTAAAGAGGTTCGGAATGGAAGATTGCAAACTAGTTACCACTCCTATAAAAACTAGTTGCAAGTTAAGAAAATATAATGATTCAAAGTCTACAGACCATAGGAAATACAAGTCAATGATTGGTAGCTTACTATATGTGACAACATCTAGAATAGATATAATGTAGGCAGTTGGACAGGTGGCACGATTTCAAGCAGCACCAAGGGAATCGCATGTATTAGCAGTGAAGAGGATTTTTAGATATATCAAAGGAAAAAAAGAGTTTGGATTGTGGTATCCAAAAGGAAAGGAGCTATCACTTAATGCCTACATAGATACAGATTGAGAAGGTTTCATTGATGACCGACGAAGCACTAGTGGAGAAATGTTCTACTTGGGTGAGTGTTTAGTATCTTGGCCAAGCAAGAAACAATCATCAATATCCTTATCTATAGCCGAGGCAGAGTATATTGTAGTAACAACATGTTGTACACATGTTTTATGGATGAAACAAACTTTGACATATATACAGGTTGAGTATGATGAGCCCATTCCAATCTACTGTGATAATACAAGAACCATCATTATCTCAAAATACTTGGTGATGCACTCCAAGACAAAGCACATTCCAATCAAGTATCACTTTCTACGGGAACAGGTTGCAAAGAAGAAAATCAGAGTTGAATATGTGGGAACACAAGAACAAGTGGCATACATCTTTACAAAATCACTTCCACGGGAAGCCTTTGAGTATCTTTGTCAGAGACTAGGAGTAATTTCTACTCCAAAATTAATGCTTTTTAATTCTTATCTTATATGTCTCAGATGTACATGAGGAAGCACCATAAATAAGACAATTCTAGATGGGAGATTAGTCTCAGGAAGAGTTCAGTCAGGGGGAGTATCTCCAAGGACAGTTTAGTTAGGGGGATCATCCCCGGATGGAAAGATACCTTTGCCATTGATGACAAAGGGGGAGAGATTTATCAGATGCAAGATAGAAATGCTTGGAGAGAGAGAATAGAGGCATGTAGACAGGGGGAGCAACCCAAGGAGAGTTCAGTCAGGGGGAACAAACCCAAAGGGATACATCCTTTTCCATTGATGTCAAAGGGGGAGAGATAGAAACATTGATGACGAGTATAAGCAAGAATGTTATCATGACTAACTGTTGCCATCAATGCCAAAAGAGGAGATTGTCAGAAAATTGGCTTAGGTTCATGGAAAATTGGCATGGATTGTTGGTTTTCATTGATGTCAACCATTGGATATTGATATTGTAGATTGATCTCAACCCTTAGTGATTGATGTCAACCATTGGAGAAAGTCTGGTAGCGAATTCTGGTAGCACAAAGGTTTGGGTAATGGACCCAAGTTTGTTTCATGTATAATGGTATGATTTTTAATATATTTTAATATAAGACTATTATATATGGGTAGTACATGTCATGCCATTTCCAATGGTATGTGGAACATCACATAACTCCTCACGGTTAGAGAGTTATGGACATGTGAAGTTGGAGAATCCAGATTTGGGTAATGGACCCAAGTTTATTTGATGGATAATGGTATGAGTTTTGATATATTTATAGGTAATACTATTCTATATGGATACTACATGTCATGCCATTTCCATTGGTATGTGTAATCTCACATAAATCCTCACGGTTAGAGAGTTATGGCCATGTGAAGTTGGAGAACCCTCATGAGTCATCTAGAAGCCCCAAAAGGTGAAAGTAGTCAAAGTGGTTTAAGATATTTTTAGAAGGTAAATCATAAAGTGAAGTGACGAGTGTACTATAATTCAAAGTGACTGCAAAAGAAATTATTTAAATAAAGAAAGTGGGTCAGCCAATAAAATAAAGAAAATGGTTTAAGATGGTTAGAAGGTAACCCCTTGAGGTAAAGTGAAGTGATGAGTGTACTATATGTCAAAGTGGATGCAAAATAAATTATTTAAATAATAAAGTTAATGGATAAATTACTAATTGGACAAGTGGGTAGAAGTTGGTTAACCCTAAAATAAGGAAAGTGGGTTAAGATGGATAAAAGGTAACCCCTTGAGGAAGCTACATGAAAGTATAAATAAGAGGAAAAGCTCTCTCATTTTACATCACACTTGAGCATATTGAATATCTATAGGTGACTGAGGTAACCAAAGGATATCTAAGCCAAATTTTAGAGGGAAGGTGAAGAAAACAAGGTCATAATTCAAGGGAGGATAAATTCTTTTGATGATGCTTTCTAAGATCCATTGAACAAATATTCTATGCGGGGAACGCTCTACAAGGTCACTCTATAGAATAAGCCATAATTCAACAAAATATTTATTCATTATAGGTACATAGTTATGATTATTTTAAGTTGGGGTTGTTGACTAATCCCAAACTAGTCATGTGAAGCTAAAGAAAAGTTTTATGAAAATGCTAGTGACACAGCACCCCTTGCCTCAACAGTCTTATTGTGCAACCTCCTGTTCTTAGGATCGTTCCTTATCTTCCCCATGAGTCAAATTGGCTCTTTGATTTCCCGCGAAAATATCTAACACACACTGTGTGCATCCACAGGTCCTTATGAGTTACGCATGTGCAATCAAACACTAAGTGCCAACTCTCTCCCTTGTGATCGTTGATAAGACCACATCCTTCACCCGAAAGGGTACTTCAGGTTTCATGACTTCATGATCCCATATGCGAGTCCTCCTACCTATTCAAACCTCAAAACCCAGAAAAGGCTAACCGGTCTCTGACTCCTCCCTTTGACTTTTCCCGATGTGACCTCCAACTATGAACTGGGGCCGAAACACTTTGGTACCTCGGGATTTCGCTTACCAACATTTTGCGATGCAGTAACTCCTTTCATTGACTTTTGAAACCATGACAACCCCTTACCAAAAATCCACGACTCTAAGCTCCCCTACGATATGATGGTTCTGGTTCTATCGAGACTTCACGAATCAGGAGTTCATGACTCTCGAATCCGAGTCACAACCTCCTCCACTTCCTGAATTTTGAAACACGAAATTCATGCATGAGATCAATGATCCTCGTTGATCCAGATCCATCGAACACTATCCCTCTTGATCTTATAACACCTAAAAACTCTCGGCCTATCTCCCTTGCTGGTTAACTAGATCCAATGGCCCACAGTAGATCGACACTTCCCCTAGAAGCGTTTCCACCGTCATTTCCGTTTCAAAAAATCCTTCACCAAACACTCTGGCATCAACCCTTCTGAACCTTCCCTCTTATGGGTGACCTCAACCTTCATCTCCCTTTGAGAACTTCAATAGTTCTATCCCTCCTAATATTTCACTTGCAACTCAAGAATATCCCAAAAGTTTCCTGCACGCACTCCTTGCGGCATTTGCAAATAACCTCTAGTTGTTTGGCCCTCCAACTTCGTGCACTTCTTGCAACAACATTCCTTCAATCCTCCTCCTTGGTGGATAAAATTCAATTCCTTAACCAGCCTACGCACACCTTTCACATCTTCGGGAAAATCTTGCACTTCTATTGATATGAGTACAATGGTATTCCTCCTAAGATTTCTGAGATAAAACTCAGAACTTCATCAACACACACCTTGCGGACATTCACTACACTCCTTATAGGAATTCTCAGAAAGAGGGACAATTGAAACTCATTCTTCCCTTCTCTCAGACTTCATACCTTTAACATGAAATCATACACATAACACAGTATTGAAACAAATTCATAAACAGAGAATATAAGCAACTGTATACATACCATTCAACAGATGCAAATAGTAATCATAATAACACCATGAACATGAGTCAAAGATTTATTATATTAACTCAAGTATTCCTGTACATGGGTTCTTCTCTGTGTTCTTACTCTCTACATATATACAACTTACTCCACACTTACAATGATACAAGTGAGGGTGTCTTTCTATCCATTTTTCCCTCCTACACTCCAATCTATCTAATCTGAAATAAAAGCTACAACAATTTTTCATAAACTACAATAATTGCCTCTTTATCCAACAGATGTGAGCAATGCTCAAGATCTGTTCACAATCTCCAAAACATAAATGTAAATATGTTTCCTACTATTACATTAATGTATCTTCATTTAAATTTAAAACATTTTCAAAATGTGCCCTGGTGCATATCCAACTGTCTTTGCCTTTGCACTCGTTTTGCTGGCTGCTTACGATGCTCCTGCATCATACTCCTTTAGCTAGAAAATTCATGAACTCCTATTCATGAGCTCCTGCAATGTCTCTCCATGTCTTTGGATATTTTCTTTGCTTTCTCAACTGGAATCCTCAATTGGGCATCCCTTCCATTTGACCAAATATTCAAAATATGTCTCTCTTTGGGTCTTCTTGTTAACTCTCTGGTCAATTATCTTCTTCATCTGTGACTTTTCAGCTACAGTAATTTGTTTAACGCATTGGACTTCCGTCTGATCCTTAGATCTCTCTGTTTCATCATTTTTGTAAGGATACAGATCGACTATGTTGAAGATGGGCGATATTCCTACCCCATTCGGTAATTCAATCTCATAAGCGTTTGCTTAAAAAATTCTTATGATCTTACACAGTCCAATTTTCTTCATCTTCAGTTTATTGTACGTTCCTCTTGGGAACCTTTCTTTTCTGAGATGCGCTAAAACCAAATCACCTACTTCAAACTGAAGTTCTCTTCTGTGTTGATCTGCTTTGCGCTTATATTCCTAGTTGGAACTTTGCAATTTCTCCTTAATCTTGTTGTGGAGTTCTTGTATCCCCTCTGCAAAATCCTCTGCACTAGAACTTCCAAATTCGCTCTTCTCTAAGTCCCTCAACTCAGATACTCCTCTTGGTTGCATTCCATACATTATCTGGAATGGGCTTTGTCATGTACTCATGTTTGGTGAATCATTATATGCAAATTCCACTTGTGGCATAATCTGATCCCATTGACTGTGATGTCCAACTACAAAACTCCTTAATAGATCTCCCAAACTCCGATTTACTACTTCTGTCTGTCCATCCATCTGAGGATGATATGCTAAGATAAAATATAAATTTGTCCCCAACTTTTTCCATAACATTCTCCAGAAATGACCAAAAAAATTGGTATCCCTGTCCAATACAATACTCTTAGGTAAGTCGTGAAGTTTAACAACTTATTTGAAAAACAGATTGGCAACATGTGTTGCGTCACTGGTTTTCTAATATGGTATAAAATGTTCCATCTTAGAAAATCTTTCGACTACCATGAATATGGAATCATAACCCCTCTGTGTCCTTGGCAGTCCTAACACAAAATCCATGCTTATCGCATGCCACGTCCTCTATGGTACTGGTAATGGTTGATACAACCATGTATTCTATCTCTTCCCCTTGGCATGCTGGCAAATTCTGCACCTGTTCACGAATTTCTTGACATATGTTATCATCCCCAACCAATAGTATGAGCCATTCAATTGTGAAAAAATCTTATCATGGATGAAATTTATAGGCAATCCTCCACTATGTTTTTCCTTCAAGAGGTTCTATCTCATAGAGCATTTCGGTATACACAACTGGTTTCCCCTAAAAAATAGTCCATCCTAGATCAAGTATTCAGTCCATTGGATTCTATCCCTGAGAACTGGATTCTCACATGCTTCATAGGCTTCTTTAAAATTTGAATCATCCCTATACATTTCCTTGAGGTTATAGAAACCTAAGGTCTTAACTTTGAATTCCTACATAATCAAACATTTCTTGCTCAAAGCATCAACAACCTTGTTAGTAGTACCAAAAATATGCTTTATAACAAAAGTAAAATTTTGCATGTATTCAACCCATTTTTCATGCTTCTAGTTCAGTTTCTCTTGTCGATTTATGAATTATAAAGCATGGTTATCGCTATACAAGACAAACTCTTTTGGAACCAAGCAATGACTCCATTATTTTAGGGCTTGTATGACTGCATAAAATTCCTTCTCATACGTTGAATATTTCAGCTTTGCATCATTCAGTTTCTCATTGAAGTATTCAATCGGCATGTTGTCTTGACTTAAGACTTCTCCAATCGCAAACCCACTTGCATCACACTTAACTTGAAATGTTTTGCTGAAATATGGCAGAACTAGAACTGGCTACTTAGTTATCTTAATTTTCAGCAACTTGAAACTTTTCTTCGCTTCTTCTATCCAATGAAAAGATTTGTGTCTTTTCTTGACTGTGTCCATCATTGGTTCACATATTCCACTAAAATTCCCGATGAGCGTTTTGTAAAAACTAGCCAATCCATGGAAGATTCTAACTTTGAAGATACTCTTTGGCGATCGTCAAACCCTAATTGCTTTTACCTTCTCCGGATCCATCTTCAATTCGTTCGAAGAGATTACAAAACCCAAATAAATGAGTTTTGTCTTCATGAAATATGAATTCTTCAAATTGATTAGCAACATCTCTTGTTGTAATCTCCTCATCATTGCAGCTAAATGCTCTAGATGTTCCCCTTCAGTCTTACTAAAGATCAGTATATCATCATGATATACGATTACAAAATTCCTGATGAAATATTTCAAGACTTCGTTCATCAACCTCATGAAAGTACTTGGTACATTCATCAAACCAAACAACACAACAAGCCATTCATACAGTCCTTCATTTGTTTTGAATGTTGTCTTCCATTCATCACCTTCCCTCATTTTAATCTGATGATATCCACTTTTCAAATCAATCTTTGAAAAAAACTTTGGTCCACTCAAGCAATCCATCAAGTCATCCATCCTAGGTGAGGGAAATCTATACCTGATGGTGATTTTGTTTATGGCTCTTGAGTCTGTACACATTCTCCAGCCACCATATTTATTTGGACTTAACACTGTAGGTACAACACATGGACTCAAGCTTTCTCTAAACAATCCTTTGTCCATCAAATCCTGGACTTGTCTTTTCACTTCTTCATTTTCTTGTGGCATCAATCTGTACACTGCTTTGTTTGTTAAACTCACTCTAGGTATAATATCAATGTGATGGCTTATGCTCCTAATGGGCGGAAATGAACAAGGTAATTCATCCACCACTATATCAACAAACTCCTCTTGCAGTTCTTGAATTTCTTCTGGTAGATCATCTATCTTGGTACTGGTCAGAATGACTCTAGGATTTATTACCACAACAAACTGCATGTCTTCTTTGTTCTTGAATTCATCAAGAAGCTCCTTCCCACTCATGAGAAGTATAGTATTGTTCACCTCTGGTTTTGCCTCCTTGTCTTTAATTGGTAGCAACATATGCATTCTACTGTTTTTCTCCAAGGTATATTTGTTCTTTCTTCCATTATGAACAACATTCCTGTCATATTGCTATGGTCTCCCCAACAAAAGATGACATAAATCCATGGAAATAACATCACATAAATTTTTATCCTTATATCCCCCTATCTTAAATTCAACTAAACACTGTTTAGTGACAGTTACCTGATGTCCCTTTTGTAACCATGAAACTTTATATGGGATCGGATGTGTAACTGTTTCCAATTCCAGCTTCTCCACCATCTCTATGGATACTAGGTTATCTATACTCCCACGGTCCACTATTACCTTGCATACCCTGTCCTTGGTCTTGCAAGCAGTTCTGAACAAACTGTTCCTCTGGACTGGATTTTCCACCTCCTTCTCTGGCTCCAAGAGAATTTTTCCTATCATTAGGGATCTTCCTCCTTCTGCATCTTCTACTTCAACATTTCACCTTTGCACTTCAGAAATGTGAGCTTCTCCTCCATCTCCTTTTCTATTGGGACATTCAAAATATTTATGTCCAATCTTTCCATAGGAAAAACATTTTATCTCAACTCCTTTGCCTCTTCCTCTTCCTCTTGCTCGCGGAAAAGTATTTCTATCAACATACTGTCCTCCCTATGAACTTCCTCCTCCTTTTGTTTTAATATGGGGTTTTTTCTCTTCACCCTGGGGCTTCTGTACTATGTTCTAGGCAACTCTTTGCCTTTGCTCTAACTTCTACCTCGACCCCTCTGACCTTTCTTATAGGTCAATTTTTATTCTTCCTTCAGGGAAATCTGATAAGCCTCCTCTAAATTCCTGATTGTTACCATGCTCATCTCATCTTGAATGTCATATCTCATACCATTCATGTATCCGATGAACTTTTCATCATCACTCTCATGATGAACTGCTCTAATGTTTATCCTATAGAACTCTTCAATGTATTCCTTCACTATCATCCCTTTCTGTCTCAAATTCTGCATTCTCTGAAACAGATTGATTTGGTAATCTCTAGGTATAAACTTGGATTTCATTTTTGCAACGCTTTTCAGCCTACAGTTCATCCCACCACAGTGTTGCATGCCCTTTAAGTATGGTGACAACTTGTTTAAGTTTCTTATCTTCCTCGACATCCTCATAGTCGAAGTATTTATCCAGAGCTCTAAACCAATCTAGAAACTCTTCAACGTCTAATTTTCCTTCATACATTGGAATGTCTATCTTTTCCCTGGAACCTATCCTTGCAACAACTTGGAATAGACGTTTGTCTGCAACATCTTCGGTTGTGACTTCTTCTTTGTCTCCAACCTCATTTTCTCTTTTGGCTTCGCTGACATATCCAACATCAATTGTCTGTCTCTGTGTTGTTTCCATAGCATCCAATAGAGCATGTAGTTCTCTCATTTCCCTTTCCATGGATGGATCAGGAATAGATTTTTCTCTCCTTCTTGGTGGCATTGTTCAAATCTGTCCCTCACAGAATTTAATTCACGAATTGACTTCTATCTCCTTCTCACCTACAAAAAAAATTATTGTAGGCTCTAATACCACTCTGACGTAGCACCCCCTTGCCTCAACAATCTTACTGTGCAACCTCCTTGTCTTAGGATCGTTCCTTATCTTCCCCTTGAGTCGAATTGACTCATTGATTTCCCACGGAAATCTTTAATACACACTGGTGTGCATCCAAAGGTCCTTATGAGTTACGTCTATGAAAACAAGCACTAAGTGCCAACTCTCTCCCTCGTGATCGCTGATAATACCATAACATTCACTCAAAAGGGTACTTCGGGTTTTGCGACTTCATGATCCCAGATGTGACTCCTCATGTCTCTTCAAACCTCGAAACCCCAGAAAGGATAATGGGTCTCTGACTCCTCCCTTTTAATTTTCTTGATGTGACCTCCAACTATGAACTGGGGCCCAAACACTTCGATACCTTGGGATTTCGCTTATCGATGTTTTGCGATGCAGTAACTCCTTTCGCCGACTTTCTAAATTGCGACAACCCCTTACCACAGATCAACGACTCTGATCTCCCATATGATATGAAGGTTCTGGTTCTATCGAGACTTCATGAATCGGGACTTCACAACTCTCGACTCCGAGTCACAACCTCCTCCACTTCCCGAATTCTGAAACACAAAATTCGTGCACGAGATCAGTGATCCTCATTGATACGGATCCAATGACCACTATCCCTCTTGATATTCTAACACCTAACAACTCTCATCTTATCTCCATTTCTAGTTAACTATATCCAACGACCCATAGTAGATCGACACTTCCCCTGGAAGCATTTCCACCATCCTTTCTATTTCAAAATTGCCAAACACTCTAGCATCAACCCTTCTAAACCTTCCCTCTTATGGGTGTCCTCGACCTTTGTCTCCCTTTGAACACTTCAATAGTTTTATCACTCCTGAGCTTTCACTTGAAACTCAATAATATCCCAAAAGTTTCCTGCACGTACTTCTTGCGGAATTTGCAAATAACCTCTAGTTGTTTGGCCCTCCGACTCTATGCACTTCTTGCAACAACAGTCCTTCAATCCTCCTCCTTGGTGGATAAAATTCAATTCCTTAACTAGCCTGTGCACACCTTGCACAACTCCAAGAAAACATTTCACTTCTAGTGATATGAGTACAACGATATTCCTCCTGAGCTTTCTGAGATAAAACTCAGAACTTCATCAACGCACACCTTGCGAACATTCACTGCACTCCTTGCAGGAATTCTTAGAAAGAGGAACAATTGAAACTCATTCTTCCCTTCTCTCAGACTTCATACCTTTAAAATGAAATCATACACACAACACAACATTGAGAAAAATGCATAAACAAAGAATATAAGCAATTGTATACATACCATTCAACAGATGCAAACAGTAAGAATAATAACACCATGAACATGAGTCAAAGATTTATTATATTAACTCAAGTATTGTTGTACATGGGTTCTTCTCTGTGTTCTTACTCTCTACAAATCTACAACTTACTCCACACTTATAATGATACAAGAGAGGGTGTATTTCTATCCATTTTCCCCTCCTACACTACAAGCTATCTAATCTGAAATAAAAGCTACAACAACTTTTCATAAACTACAATAAATGCCTCTTTATCTGACAGATGTGAGAAATGCTCAAGATCTGTTCACAATATCCAACACATAAATGTAAATATGTCTCCTAATATTACATTAATGTCTCTTCATTTAAATTTAAAACATTTTCAAAATGTGCGCTGGTGCATATCCAACTGTCTTTGCCTTTGCGCTCACTTTGTTGGCTTCTTACGATGCCCCTGCATCAGCTAGTCTCTTGTTTTGAAAGTTAAGGAAGGTTTGCAGGTATGTGATTATATACACCAGGTCTGTTACAGAGTTACAAATCATATTTGGATGATGAAATTGATGAGGTATTTTGGTTAAGGTACATGTTGGGTACATGGTTGAGACACGTGTTTGATGAGTTGGCACATACATGATCTGTATAGTTGATGATGTTAGTACATATTGATGAGTCATAGTTTATGAGTAGTTGAAACATGATTGGTACATACTTGTTACATGGTTGTATGCACTTGTTTATGGTACAAGTTGATTATAGTTTGTTTGGTACAGGTTGGTGCATGGTTGATGCACTTGTTTATGGTATAGTTTGATTACAATTTTAGGTACATGTTGATGCATGGTTTAGGTTTATTAGTACAGGTTTACAACGATATATCTCACAGTGATAGTGTGATAGTGGTTCCATCATTCTACTTCTACTTTAGGGCGGTTGGACGAGGCAAGGACAGGTGGTTGTATCCACCTTCCGATTGTAGTCAGAGAACATAGGGGGTTGTAGACTCCTTCTGGTTGTAGCCAGAGAATAGGGGAGTTGGAGATTCCATTAGGTTGTAGCCTGAGAAACAAGGGGGTTGGATCCTCCTTCTAGTTACAGTTGGAAAAAAAAGGAAGTTGGTGCTTCCAATGAATTTAACTCTTCAAGACATATAAGAAAAATCATTCTGTGGTTTTCTCCCTCTTTGGGTTTCCATGTAAAACACTGGTGTACTGTGTATGTGTATGATTGTTCATTTGTTCATTGTTTATTTACTCTGCAGTTATTGGATGATAATTGTACATTGATATAACACTTGGATTATATGGTTAAAAATGATTAAATTGCTCTATTACTGATTCACACCCCCTCTTAGTAATCCAACAATTTCACATTCAATAGGTAAGATCAACTCCAGACTATATGATGCAGGAGCATCGCTCCACCTCAGCATGCACCAGTCAGATTTCATGCATAGTGCACATTTAGGGAAGGAGAGGCATCGTCCTCTCATTTTTTTTCCCTCAAGAATCCGAGGAAAGATCCAGGCATTTATTGAAGACAAGATGAAAGGGCAAAATTGTGCTTTCACACCAGTTGGAAATAAGGTTTCCATTAAGTGGTGGATGGGAGAATGGATCTACATCTGATTTGGAGCAGATTTCCATCATTATAAATTGTGCTTTCGACAAGCATTTTGAATGGTGATTTGACACCACTAGTTTAAGCTTGCGAGGGAAGTTCATAGAGCCCCTCTTGTATAAATATTTGTATTATAATCAAAGCATAGGTTAGGGTGTGTTTGGTTAGACAAGTTGGGTCATAGCCAAATGCATAGAATATACAGAGGGTCGAGACTCAGTTGTAGCTCGGACCCCACCATGTAATTTGGCATCCCACCATTAATAGAGAATGATAGGTTTTCCTGTTCTACAATTTTGTGTAATGGATGTTGTGTTGTGAATGTCATTTGCATGTTTGTGAATTGTAGATGAATTTTAGAAATCGTCTGCAGGGATAGAGATATAGTTTCCTATCTAAGAGTGTGTTGAGTTAAGTATGTTTCTCTAGGCTAAGTGAAAGGAGTGCATGATAGAGAGAGGAAACTTTGTGAGCCGAAGCAAGGAGTGCGTGTCTGAAATCAGTGGATTCAGAAGAGAAGCTGCCAGGAGGGCACACCATATTAATTTATAGACGTAGGGAGAAATTTCAAGGCGGTTAAGTTCCTTGGAAAGATAGATTGTGTGGGAGAAAGCACTGTTCAAAGTTACTGAATAGTCTGAAATACTTTTTCGAGAGGGCATCGAGCTAGTGCAAGCATACATAGAAGGAAAATGATTGGAGGTGTTGGAGAACCCCAGAATTGATGAACATTCCGGTGAAGGAAGGCTTTGCAAGAAGTGTGTTGACAAAGGAAAGGAGATGCCTTAAACCTTTCCATAAGCCTAAGGGAGAATCCATCGAGAATATTAGTTGAGCGCAAGGAGTACGCCTAAGGTGTTGTAAGTCCATCTTACAAGCTCAGGAAGCAAAGTGAGAGACAAATAGGGGGAAAAAAGAAGTCCACTGAAGGAAGCAAGAGAACTGGGAACCTTAGAGGTTTTCAAGCTGAGCAAAGTCGCAGAAGGAAGTCTACACATAATTCTGCAAGGAGTGCAAAAGGAGTTTCGAGAACAGCCTAAGTTTCAAAAAGAGAGTTTGCACTAAGTGTGCAAAAGAGTTCAGAACTGGCCGAAGTCCTGAAAAATGGAGAGATCATCCATCATCGAGGAGAGGAAAGATGGCAGAATATCGAGAGGTTTGAGAGGAGGAACTTCGTAAGGTTTTTTGGGAGAAAACAAAGGGCTTCGCGAATTCACAAAGAGTGATTTCATTCTATACCATTAGATCCATATGGTACATGGCAGGAGAGCCACACAGTTCAGGAAAGTATAAGAGGGAATAACCGAGAGGAGGACTCGTAAAGTCCGAGTTCGCGAAGTGATCATAGTCGTTGATCATGAGGAGAACGTGGACCATAGATTGGTCCCAAAGTATTCGTTGATTTAGGAATTGGGAAAGAGGAGAAAGATGCTCGTGAAATTACTGAAGCGTAGCGTCACGAAGGGAGCTTGCCCACAGTTATAGTCCATGGTCACATCAAGGAGGAATCCTAGCGCGAGGAGCTAGCGACGTTGGTTTTGAGAGTTGAACAAATCCAAGGAGAGGGTCCGCGGGCACTACATAACCTGTGCCAGAGAAGAAGGAAATGTGATAGAAGATTCATGATCTAGGTAGGAATCTAAGGAGTCGCTCTGACTCAGCAGAATCGAACGATCCTGGACCAGGAGGTCGAGTCAACCCCTTATTAACGAGAGAGAAGGGGGTGGTTGACACCAGAGTGGCATCAGAGGTTTTTTTGTCTACAGATCGTAGGAAAAGGAGATATAAGAGCTTGATTTCACCCATAGATAACAGGCGAAGGAGGAGAAAAAGGAGATAGTCTAATACCACCAGAGTGGTATCAGATCTTGTTTTGTCTACAGATCATAGGTGAAGGAGATATAAGATATTGATTTCACCCGTAGATAGTAGGTGAAGGAGGAGACAAAGGATATAGTCTGATACCACCAGAGTGGTATCAGAGCTTGATTTCTCTTAGGGAGAGAGAAGGAGACAGAAGACCTGATGCAAAATTGATTTATGTACGCCGGGGAGATAGAGTGTAGTACTCTGTTGGAGCTATTGCAAGGTGTGAAACAAATGATGAGTAGCTAGGTGGGCTGTAGATGAAGCAATATGACCATTGGAAGTCATGAGCATGGTAGAGGGAGAGTCTACCCATATAATAGCAAGGCAGAGATGGACAAGGAGCTTAATGAAATCTGAGCACATATGGAGAAGCTTGCATTCAAGATGTAGCATGAATCAACTGTATGATGGAGGTATGAATGGCCTTTGTTTGCACTCTTTTCGTCGTTTGATGATCAAAAAGTGAGTGCTTACATGCCTAGTTGGGCTCTGCTAGTCATGACAACTGTATGGTAAAAGGTTAGAAAGAAAACAACAAAGC
>JZKD02S1958629.1:314149-343672 GCA_000966675.3 Picea glauca
AGACTTTGTTTCATCTCCCAATGAGTTGATAAGTGCACTTTCTCGGGTTTTGGTTTGCATGCTTAAATAATGGAAATTCTCGTACTTTGTTTTGCAAATGTATAGACCCGATCACATCAACCACAATATTTAGTCTTGGGTTTTGTTTTGCATGCTTAAATAATGGATGATATCTCATACACTAATAATTATATGTAATATCAACATGTTATCTTGTCACTAATGCCAACCTACCCATTATTTGTTACAATATGTTGAGGATAGAAAAGAATTTATGCGGAAGAGGGAATTGTTATTAATATTCCTCTAGGTGAGGTGAAGCTTTCAGAATAATCTCTTCTTGAATATTTGGTAAGCTTATGCCTCTTTCATTGAAATTAGAGGATTCCTCGAATTTCAATGAAAAGAGAGAGAGATTCTCGCTACAATTGAAGGGAAAAGGGTATGTCGATTCCATAAACCTAGAATATTATGGAATCCACATACCCTTTTCCATAGAATATACTAACTAGATCCAAAAACCAAAGACATGAAATATGGTACTACACATATTATAATATATTATCAAGGAAAAAACAAGCTACATGAAATTTGGACATTTGAACAAACATTTACAAGTTAGATGAGTACATCAATAAAAAAATAACATACTAACTTTGCAATTTCAAAATCCGAGCTATGTAGATCGAGAATTGGATTTTTTCAACCGGTGGGTGCCGGAAAAATAAATAACTCAAACAAAATCCAAGAAAAGTGTCGCAACTATAGCAATTGTGTCGCAAAGTCTCTTAAAGTCACATATATATAGATCAAATAGTCAACTAGTCGTTAACACCGACCAATGAGATAGGAAAAATTTTCGTCGATATTTCCATGAACTTTCATGGATATTGCCACGAAAGTTCATCGATATTTCCACAAAAATCAAAACTAGGTTAAAATAAGATTTTCATGGATATTGCGACGAACTTTCGTGGCAATATCGATGAAAATCCCACCCTGTTTAAAAAAAAAGATGAAACTAGTGGAAGCGTGGAAACATTTCATGGAATAATCCACCCATATGTAGTAATGTCGATATGTGAGGCTCAAGCATAGTAATTTTTAAGGTAGATCCCATTTCTCGATTCTAAAAATGGATTCCCCTCAAAATATACTAGCACATAAGATCCTTTCTCCAACACCCGTTGCATGATATATGGACCATACCACATGGGGTTGAACTTACCTGCCCACAAGGCATCCTTGTCTTGGTCATAAACTAAGACAAGGTATCATTTGAAGAACAGACTTGTCGTACTAAGACTTGATGCTTTTCTTATTTGCTTCATTTTCCATTGCCGCATATCGATGTTTCTCGTCAATTTGTTCAAGGTAAATGAGACTTTCTTCGAGTCGATTCGTATCTGGGAGGAGCTTAACAATGATTTTGAGCGAATGGATTTTAAATTGCCTCAACTCCATGGATGATTTGAAAGGGACAAAAGCATGTTGCAGTCTTAACTAAGATTTGGTAATCCCATAATGTTGGATATAACATAAAGTTCCAATTCGATCTGGTTGATTTGATCGTTCTTCTCAATATAATTTTTTGGGATTTGTTAATGGATTCAACCTAACCATCATCCTAAGGATAGTAGGGAGACGATTTCTCCTGTCTAAAACCTTGTTTTTATGCTAACTATGACATCATGCAATTTTGAAAGTGACTTCCATGGTCAACGACAATATCCCTCAGAACCCCAAACCTAGCAATAACCTAATTGAAAATGAAAAGTGCGACAGTTTCACCATCATTCACAAATGTCACAATGGCTTTATCCCACTTAGTGAAGTATTCCATGACCACTATGATTTAAAAATACCCCCTAGACGAAGTTGGGTGGCATTTCATAAAATATACCCCCCACTTGGTGAAGGGTTCGAGTGTAATGACGGGAAACATGGGAGCAGTGTGCACATGCATATTTTTTGTAAGAACTTGACAAGGATGGAATTTCTTGACCACCTCAATACAATATTTAAATATAGTAGGCTAGAAACAACTAGCGCACAAAATATTCTAGGTTATTTTCAACCCTAATAGATGACTAGCACATGGTCCACCATGATAATCATTTAATACTACTTCTGCCTCTTCATGAGTGAGGCATGGATGAAGGATAGAGTCTACCCCTCGTCGATACAATGTGTCGGCTATAATGAGATATTTTTTAGCCATATGACGAATCCATCGTCGCTCGTCTCATGAATAGTGTGGGGGAAACTTCAAAGTCTGGAGATATATAAGGATATCTCTATACCAAGGGTCATACAAAGAGATGAGGAAGATGTGCTCATCAGGAAATGAGTCGATGACTTTTCCTTCCTCATTCTCAACCGAAAAATCTAACATTAATTCGAAGAAGACCAAATATTTATTAGATTTTGTCGAGGCAAAATCCAATAGTTTTTAGCCATATGACGAATCCATTGTCGCTCATCTCATGAATAGTGTGGGGGTAACTTAAAATTCTGGAGATATATAAGGATATCCCTATACCAAGGGTCATATGAAGATATGAGGAAGATGTTCTCATCAGGAAATGAGTCGATGAATTTTCCTTCCTCATTCTCAACTGAAAACTCTAACATTAATTCAAAGAAGACCAAATATTTCTTAGATTTTGCCGAGGCAAAATCCAAGTCAAATTATTGAAGCACCACAATCTATTTTTTGTACTTGCTATTGACAATTCACCAATTCAAAACATATTGAAATAGATTAACAACGACAACAATGGTTGTCTTACACACCATAATGTAATGATGAAGACGTTGAACATCATAAAATGTTTCCAAGGATTGTTTCTCGACATGAGAGTACTTAAGTTCAGGAACCAAAAAAGAACCACTCAAGTAGTATATAACATTCTCTTAGAGCTCATCATCTTCTTGCACCAAGACCATGCCAATCAAGGATTTGACTACTGTCAAATATAACAAAAAATATTGATTCTAATCAGGGGGACTCAAAAAAGGAGTTGAAACCAATGCTTTCTTTAATGCGTCGAAAGAACTTTGTGCTTCTTCATCCCAATAGAATGGGAGCCCCTTCTTCAAAAGGCGCATGAAGCTTTTCATGATATTGGAAAAGTTAAGTACAAATCATTAAAGGAAATTATCCTTTCCTTGTAGGCTTTGAAGTTGTCATATTATATGTGGGGGAGGAAACTAAGTGATTGCCTCAACTTTTAAGGGGTCAACCATGATCCCTTTCGTCGAAACGATGAATTTCAAAAGATATCTATAAGTCACGCAAAAAGTGCACTTATGTCGATTCAATTGGATTCGGTAGTAACAACTCCTTTCAAAAACAAGGCGGAGGTGTAACAAATGTTGAGCTCTTTTTCACGAATGAGTTGTAAGATCATCCAAATATTCCTCCACTATGTACTTCAAATCATGTAAGGAAAAAATCATGGCCTGCTGAAACGTGGAACCAACGTTTTTAAGGCCAAAAGGCATCTTCTTATAAGAGAAATTTCCCCATGGATAGATGAAAATTGTCTTGTGTTGGTCTTCCATTTGGATCTCAATCTGGTTATAACCCAAAAAACCATCCATAAATGAAAATATTCCACTTCCTTGCGCACTCCTCTAAAATATAATCGATAAATGGCATTGGGAAGTTGTCTTTTGGACAAGCTTTATTCAAGTCCTGAAAATCCACACATATGCAAATCATTCCTTGCTTCTTATCAAATAGAACTAGGTTGGAAAACCATTCCGTCAAAGGAACTGGATAGATGAAGTCATCTTTGAGCAACTTCTCTACCTCGGCTTTGATCACAACTACCTTCCTGGGATTTATCGGTTGCAACTTTTGTCCAACCAGTTTGACATTATTATAGGTCTCAATCTCGTGTTGAACTATTTGAGGATATATGATAGACATCTCCTCATACAACCAAGAAAACAAATTGTTACGAAGAAAATCACTCTATAGCATTGGGTAAACCACAACAAACGGAAATGACTGCAAAAATCAACTATAATCTCAACTATGTTGTATAAAAAAATATGATAAAAAGACAATATAAAGAGCCTACCTCATCTAGATGTCCAATGAAGTCCATCGTTGAGCACTTGACTCAAATCTATACACCTCCAACTTTTCCTCAAAAACCAAGATATGTAAGCATATGGTGATAATATATAAAGTTAGCACATATAATAGCATAATCCATCAATATTTATAATTGTGAGTTTTAAACCTGTGAAGTACAACAATGCATATAGATTCTTAAGAAAAACAAAAATTAATCAATGGCTCATTCACATAGTACACAAAGATTTATACCGGAAACCCTCAACCGGGAAAACCTTTCTTATTTCATTATATCGAATTTCAAAATTCACCATACAATATATACAATGTTTTTAGGTATTTCATAGATACCAAAACCCTAATCCCTTGATCCAGGATTAATTTAGAAAACCTCTAAAAATAGCAAAATCCGCTAAAAATAGCAAAAACCACCCCAAAAAAAAAATTGGGGTGATGCGTGTAACCAGGGGGGGCCATACCTGGCCCCCTTGGGACCCCCCTAGGAAGTGCTCGGCGCACACGAAACAAAGAACACTACTACGAGGGATCATCAAACGCATTTGTCGAATCTGACGTGCCCACACACACACATGCAAAGAATATAACACATACCCACCAATAACAAATATGCCCATGGAATAACAATTCAAATATTTGCAAGACATTAATTGGATGAGAAAAGAGTATTTCCATTAAAATGTAATCAACAGAAGTGTATGAATGACAAAATTCTATGCTGGCACGTTCAGAACTGAGAAACTAAGTCCCTTCCAGCTAGGCCTCCACCACTTCAATCATCCACCAAAGGAAATCTCATATAAGAGAGATAATGAGATTCTCCATCAAATAGGGAAGAGCTTGGGGGCTGAAAAATCTGTTCATACTTAAAAGGACAAAGGGATGTAGACTCAATATGAAGTGAATAATTTATCCATAGTAACTTTTTTCTGAAAGTTGAATTCTTCTCCTCCTCTCCACAGCTTGGATATGTCCAATTTATAGCCTTCAAATGGAACTGAAGGGCCGAGTTGGAACATTTGCAGTATATGGAAGTTCAAGGATCATGGATCCCATGACATGACATGGAAACTCGACACCATTTTTTAATTTTGGGCACAAAACCCGATGTACATGGGTTGTAATGGTGCAACCTATGTATACACATGATGTATTGTCGTTAGGGCACGTATATGTGGAAAAATACAATTTTTATCTCTGGGAATTGCAAAAAGGGACTTCAAGTATGAATAGGGAAATGGAAAAGGCCTTCTGAGCAAGTTGCATGGGGTGACGAAAATATTGCTATAATAGATGCCCCCTAATGTGTGAGGTCATAAGAGAATATGTAATGGCCGAAATACGTTATAATTCCCAGAAGTGGAGTAATGGATACCCAGATGGACAAACTAGTTGCTCATAATAATATTACAATCCATAATGACTTTGTACACAAGGCTGCCAATTTGAATTACACTGCAAATCCATGTGGAAATATACCAAACAGTTGTTCATGTCCATGCATAGGGAATACAAAGTTAGATATATGCCATAGGCTATCATAGTCACAAACAAGGCCCAATGAAAACTAGTCTCTAAATCAATCTTAAGATATCTATATACAATGGAGTACAATCTGATCTCCTATGATCACGGAAGTCATATAGGTACTGTTCCAATGAATGATAGCAACAACTCAGGAAAGTTGCGACTATGAACTAATGTCTTAAAGTATTCTACATGATCTGCCAAAGATGCAAGTCTACATCATGTGAATAAAGGAGTTTAGTTTGAACACAATGAGACTTCATTCGATTACCGGTCATTAAGGTATATCATTAACAAACATGAGACAACCTACCAATAATTAAAGTAGATATCAAGGCACCGAGTACATTCTTACAAGTGTGAATAAAGGAGTTGAGATCGAACACTTAAAGAATCCATCGATCAGGAAACATTGATGTATTCCCAACTCTCAATGGCAAGAGAACCTGCCACTGATGACTGCAAGCCTCTAAGCCTCATTTCCAGAATATATGTGTTGAATTTGATGGAAGAAGACCCGCTAAAAGGAGAGCATTAAGGCATATCTCATCAGTCAACATGAGGTACAAAGTAGTATCTTTATGATTTGGAGGAAATCGAACGAAGAACATGTTCATGAACTAATGACCCTATGCATATTTTGTATGCACCAGATGCAAGATATGCATAAGAAAGACCCTTTGAATAGCAACCAATAATGAAAATTGTCGACAAAGGTGAGAAAACCACCAATAAGGATAATTGCATCCAAGACACTGCATGAATCCCAATGTGTGAATAGATTTATTTCCGTTGAACACAAGATAAACCCCCCAGTCAACAACCAAAAAGGAGATTTCAACTGATGGGTTCAAGGTCACCTACCTATAATGAAAGTAGGACCAGGGTGCATGGGAGGACTACAACTTCATGTGATTTTGAGACACACTGAGGGTATGTATGACATACAAATTCAAGAGTTCTGAGAAATGGACGACATAGGCTTATAGACATCCTTTGAACAATAGCATGAGACATATGGAGGAATCTAGAAACATAGACTTCATAATGAAACTTTGTGATGCAAGAGGCACCAATCAAACTCTCCATGGGGACTGGAAGAGTAACTAGTCGGAGGAGTAAACTCTAAGTAACGAGCTCAACTTCCTAAGGTCATGATAAACCCAAAATTTGGATGACAAGTGGACTCAAAAGTTTGTGCTCTGTTCAAAGGTGACACGATTGTTGCCAACATGAGATAATATTCTTTTCCCACCTGTCTTTTTTGTTTTTTCATAGAAAAATGAATTCTATGATATAGAGGAGGAAACAAGTGTCACGATTAAGAAGTTGGTTCCATCGGTGGAAAATTAATATTCTCAATACAAGAAGGAACATGCAGGATATGGACACTCGAGGGAATGTTTCCTCATAGGGTACATGGTGTCAAGTTGCAAAGGATATAAACAAGGCTCTGCTTGGATGATGATGAAAATTTCTCAAGATGATAGGCTTATAATCCAAAAGTGGTAATTGGTGATAGGCTCAATACTGCAAGCTAGAGGATGAGATGAAATTACAACTTAACTCCAAAGAATTTCCTTTTTTCATAAATTTAGTCCCCTAGGCCCGAAAAAGTATAAAACAATACCTAGGAGAACTCTTCTATCCACTAGTGACTAGAGTGTTCCTTTTTCAAAATTAGTCTACTTGGTCTGAAAAAGGGTTAAACTTACACCAAATAGATGTCCTTTCAAATCCAATTAACGAGTCTGAAAGAGACAAGTTTACTTGACAATATTTTCTCTTTTTGAGAGAGTCGGAAAAGAGCTTAAACAAGACACAAAGGATTTTTTTCTAAGTAGTATATAATGGGGGAGGCCAAGGCTCTCGTGCAGAACTTCTATTGAAATTCAACAACTCACAAATAGATGATAGAATCTTGGGAAAACCCAAATATTTCCAAGTCGAGGAGGATAAAATACTTGCATAGGTTACCTTATCTACAATATATCGAAGAATGCCCCTTATATAGAAGGGTGTAGAAGAAGGAAGTCAAGGCTCTACAAGATCATTCCAATCAAAGGAAACCACCCTAGGACTTGGAGGGAGCGTACTCAGAGAGAGTATAATTCTCCCTTTTTTAGAAGGTACATGACTAGAAATGTTAAGGACATGGTTGAAGGATGCATCATCCTCCAAAATAAGAGTGGTATTGACCAAAGATTGCATCGACAATGTCACTTCCTTAGACTTGTCACTCTCCAAGAGAAGAGTGGGATCAACCAAATCTTGCATCGACATGAACACTTCTTCAACTAGTGACATGCTCCTAGCATGACTTGTAGAGGTTAGTATAAATTCTCTAACATGACTTGTAGATGTTGGTGATGAATGCCCAACATGACTAGTAGAGGTTTGTGACGAACCTTCAACATGACTAGCAGATTTTGATGATGAATCCCCAACATGACTAGCAGAGGTTGGTGATGAATCCCTAACATGAATAGAAAAGGTTGGTGATATAATTGCAGTATGACTCACAAAGACTGGATTTGTGGATGTTGGTTGCGGCATTTGAGACCGAGGCTCTGGGAAAGACTGTTTTTTAGAAATTGTAGGGCAGGAAGGTTTCTAATATACACCATGGCCATGTCCAACAGGAAAGTATCCCCCTCCAAACTGATTCATAAAGGGTTGTAAGGGAATCGTCACCGAGGAAGCTGCTTGTGAAGAGAAAGTGACATGACAAGGGCTACTCATGTGAGGATACATGTTTCCCCTAGATGAAGGGAATTCATGAAGGGGGTTTCCCATACTATAAAAATGACTCCCCCTAGATGAAACACCAGAGGTCAGATGGAGGTCCACCATGGGAAAATCATTCATAGGAACTGACATAGCGAAAGAAGGATAGATGGACATGATATAATAAGTAGAATGACCACCCATTTGAGCACTTTCTCCTGGAAACGTGAAGCTAGGATTGGATCCATAGGAAGGAATATTTAAACCTCCTACCATAATATTTTGTTGAGGGATATGAATCCCACCAAACAAAAAGGGAGAATAAGGAGGCATCATGACCCCATACCCAAAACTAGGATTCACATAAGACAATGAGACAGAGTATGGAAAGTGAAAATACATGTCTAGCATACCATGAGAAAAATTATTAGAGGCCCAAGGTATTGGATGAATATCATGATTCGACATACCACTCGGAAATACAAAAGGATTCGTCCCCATGGAATTATAAAATACCATGGGATGGGTAATGCTAACTAAGGGAGTCACGGGCGCTCCACTAACCATAGAAATGAAAAATCATGATTTAGTGCAATATTCTAATGCCAACTAATAATTAGAGAGCACACCAAAGTAAAGAAAAAAGTTCAATGCACACAAATAGGGTATACTGGTTAAAAGGGGGCCCCCCTTAATAGAGTAGGTATGTCTCACCCAAGAGGGGCTTGAGACTCCCTTCAAAATATTGGAGGTATCATAATCAATTATAAGGGCCCTCATGGGATTAAAAGCATAGTTAGTCAGATTCCCCTGGAGAGGTAATCCTCCATAAAGGTTGTGTGTTGCCCGACCCTTATATGACTCAGGGTACCTGCAGAATAATCGTTGCAAGTAACCTATGTGGCTACCTATGTCAAGCAACTAAGCCACCATGATATAACAAATGCGCAGGAGAACAATTGTAAGTCGGGTCCACTATATGAGAAGGGTAACAAAGCTCAAAATCTCAAAAGCATCGCCTCTCATAGAGGTAAAGGTACTAGCAAGACCCCCATATACTAATAGATCCCCAAAAATATCTCTGACACTAAGAAGGTATTGGAAGGATATCTCATCAACCAACTTCACGAGACCTCATGCTTAAGTCCGGTGTGAGTGGAGCCTCCTGACGTCACCAATTATACAAAGGATTTCACCACTCCCTTAGTCAGACACATATGTAGTTTAATAACCTTGGAGAAGTTTACTCACAAAATCCTATTCTAAGGTTCTAAATCTTAAGCTAGTTTGTGCACCCTGAAAAATAAAATCGTTTCTAATCAATTTTAAATTTATCATCGTTACTTTTAGTGGTTTTTTTTACTTAAAATATGTGGTAGTGAAATTGATGATGTTATGACTCAGCAATTAAAAGAAATGAATACGAATATAATGCAAAGTCCTAACTTCAATTCTCAACGAATGATAAGCTTTTTCAAAAATGCAATTTTCAATTCAACTCTGTGATTTCAAATAAGATGCAATCTTTCCATACATATATCAAAGTCAATGATAAGAACCCAAAAGATCAAATGCCATGATGCAAAAAGTATATTTTTTGTATTTTCAATGTAAAGAAAATGAAAATGCAAGGAATGAACAACATCTTGATATATAAACCCTACTGTAAGAAAAAATAGACATACCAAGTAGGATATCAAGAAGAAAGCACCCAACCCAAGATGCAAGGAAAACCCATGAAACTAAAACGATGAGAAAGAAAGACTGCCTAAAAATTCAACCAAAGAGAGGTTTCCTATCACTCTGCAGGCACTTAACAGTCATGATAGAGACCCAAGAAGATTAAAGAACCATCAAAACTTACCTAGAAAACACCAAACTCAGCAATCAAGAAAACAAGGATGATGTATGCGACTGTTCAGGAGAAAACCACATATATACGCCATTTGTAGAATAACCGCTTGCGTGTGTACGCGTTTGTCAAGAGAAAAACCCATGTATATGTATTGAAACAATGTCAGGTTAAGAATAAGGCCAAGCAACTTAGACTCAAAATGATAATAGGCTACCAAGCAATGAGAGGACAAGAAAATCAAGATAATTGAGAGAAATCAAAGGAGAAAAACACTCCAAACCCCAAAAATAAGATTCACTCCCTAGTATGGTTGTCAATTATGTTACGAGGAAAATCACTATATGGCATGGGGTAAACCAAAAAAGATGGAAATGATTGCAAAAATCAACCCTAATATCAAGTATGCTATATAAACAAATATGATAACAAGACAATATAAAGAGCCTACCTCGTCCAAATGTTTGATGAATTCCATCGTTGAGCATTTGACTCAAAGCTATACACCTGCGACTTGTCCTCAATGACCAAGATACACAAGCGTATGTTGATAATATATAAAGTTATCACATATGATAGCATAATCCATCAATATTCATAACAAATATTCCCATGTAATAACAATTTAAATATTTGTGAGACATTAATTTGACGGGAAAAGAGTATTTATATTAAAATGTAATCAACAGAAGTGTATGAATGACAAAACTCCGTGTTGGTGGGTTTAAAACCAAGAAAATAAGTCCCATCCAGCTCGGCCTCCACCACTTCAATCCTCCACCAAAGGAAATCTCATATAAGAGAGACAATGAGGTTCTCCATCAAATATGGAAGAGATTGGGGGATGAATAATGTGTTCAGAATTAAAAAGAAAAAGGGATGCACACTCAATATGAAGTGAATAATTTCGCTAGAGTAAATTTTCTCTCAAAGTTGAGTTCTCCTCCTCATATCCACAACTTGGATATGTCCCATTTATATCCTTCAAATGGAACTGAAGGGCCGAGTTGGAACGTTTCCAGTATATGGAAGGTCAAGTATCATGGATCCCGTGACATGACATGGAAACCCCACACCATTTTTTTTAATTTTGGGCACAAAACTCGATGTATTCTGAATGTAATGGTGCAACCTTTGTATACACATGTTGTATAGCAATTAGGGCACGTATATGTGGAAAAATACAATTTTATCTCTAGGAATTAAAAAAATGGACTTCAAGTCTACATAGGGAAATGGAAAAGGCCTTATGAGCAAGTTGCATGGGGTGAGGAAAATATTTCTATAACAAACACATAGAAACTCTTTAAAGAGAACAATATACTAACAAATATCGCATTCAGAGCACTACACTCCAATGAAAATGTTTTCAACGACATCATGGTTCTTAGAAATGTTAACCGAGAAAATTTATGATATGTTTTCCATGTTCCCCTCAGTGTAGACACCATGCCCGGCCAAGGGGTTCACCATCCGATTGACACTCCTACTCACAACTAACTTAAGTTATCCATTTTTCACATGACTAATCTCGAGGAGGAAATATGATCTATGATGCATATCCTCCCAAGGCATTTTGGCTCCATTCATTACCTCAATGGCATCTTTGTCTGAGGGAAAGAAAGTGTTAAGAAAGTCTTGGGAATTTGAAGAATTTTGAGCCCAAATAAGCTTAAAAAAAAATCCTCCTCCTCTATCAATGAAGGAGTTTGATTGGGGTCCACAATGGCCTCCTAAATAGCTTGGTAAGCGACCTTAGTTGTAGACAAAGGTACGACCATCCTGGTGTAAACTTGTTCCTTACTCCCTTTGCATGAGGGTATATTCCATGGAAATTGTAAATATGATGTTCCAAATGAAGCAATTCTTGAAGAGAAAGACAGTGGACTCGACTTTTGATAGCCGAATGGGGTAGCTGGAAGATACGAAATTGGTATGGAAAAATCAAAACATCCCATGAGAGGAGGATACATCCCACAACTGATACTATCAGTTGTTGAATAAGAGTTTTCGATCCATGGCACTAACAATTCTAGATTGGTTGTGGCCTCAGAAAGGTTGGAAGCCACACAGTCGATGGCTACTATTCTTCCCCCATGGGGAAAGAATTTAACGCAAAACATCGACAAGACATAAATTTTCATGGCATAAGATCAACTCCTCCAAAGTAATAAATTATAGTCAAGTGGCACATCAACTAATTCAACCTCTACAAATACGTATTTTCCTCCTAACCTGAAAGGAAAAGAAGAAATAAGACCATGGGGTCGGAAATATCATCCATCAAAATCCCTCAAGAGATTTGGGGAAGGGGTAAGCTCTGGAGAACCAATAGCTTTCCAACAAGACAAGGAAATTATGCATGTTTAAGCCCCTTCATCAATGAAAGTCCTCTTGATCAGAAGATTATTATAAATGACATTGATATGGAAGGCCACATGATAGGGAAGATGGGGCTTGACATCAGTGGCATCGAACTTCATCACGTGCTAACTAGCAGAATCAATGCCTCATATTGCATAAAACAACACGATGCATTGTGCAAGGAAAATTTGGAGTACTTCCAAAGAAGACATTGCACATGGGGTTTGAGCCAAGTATTTGATGGTAGAGTAGTTGGCGGTGGCTCTCGCATTAGGGTTGTACATTGTCCATTTATATGCATTGTTAGCTATGCGCGACAATGTCTCTTTTTCAAGTTTCTCTATTTGTAGAGGTGCCTAATCCTATGAATCACTTTTTCCTTTGTTCATCAACTCTAGGTTATTATAATAATGATTTCTAGTCTACAGGTTGATGGACTCTAGCTTCTTGTGACTGAGCATTATGATGAATCCTTCATATCCATTTGTCTAGGATTCACTTGACGTGCCCCCTTACTGGTTGAGGTTGGAAAAACCACCCTACAAGTTCTTCCCTTGTGGGAAAGGGTTATTCAACACAACATGTTTTTGTTTTTGTTGTTTCAACTTCATAAGGCGCTAGGATTCTTCCATTTGTGGGAACTGATGTGTAATATGTTCATCCCCACAAAGCTTACAAGGAAACTTCACTTTCCTTTTTTCATCTTTTACCCTCTTAGCATTCTTATCATATTTTTTATTATTTCCCCCACCACCTTTATTTCCCTTGCATTTATTGTCTCCAGGCTGTTGAGGGCCCTTATGACTCTTTGAGTGCATAGAATGTGCATTCGATGACTGTGTGGCAGGGGTGGTCAAGCCAGAGGCTGAACCAACCACATGTTGTTGGATAGCCAAGTTCTACATCTAGTTTGTGACCAGATCTGTGGCTTTACTTTGATTGGAACCCACAATTCCATCGAAACGTGGAGGTGAATTTAACTTTTCCAAGTTGAGAGTAGACCTTGGCACATATGAAATAATCTCATAAAGCATGCTATATTGAGAGTAAAAAATCTCTAATTGTTGTTCCCTAAAAATCGCTTGCTCTTCCGAAAATACTCCCAAATTCGCAACATCATTTGAAATATACAGGAGTGAATATTTTAAGAACCACTCAAGGAGAAACTCTGGTGGAACCATTTATTTAATCAATCTCTTTCATCTCCTCCATTCCTGAATGTGATCAAAAATGTGCGTAGCATTGTCCTATTCAAAGTTGGCAAGCAGTTTTGTACCGACATCATACCAAACAGGGAGTTGGAAGTGGTTAAGGAACACCATGGCTAAGTCACCAAACATGGCGTATCTCACCCTATCTAGTTCCATGTACCACTTTTTGGTACCTCCAGTGAGAGTGTGCTAGAAAATACGTAAGAGAATCAAGTCATCATTCAGTGGATTAGACCAACACCACAAATGGAATGTCGTCACATGGTCCTATGGATATACACCACTTTTTCCTTTGAATTTGGGTATGTTCGAAGGTAACTTGGTTGGGACCATAGGGTATCTAGGCTCATGATGAATAAGGTCATTCATCAACTTGGATAGGTCTGGAAAATTCGGCGTTTCCAAAAATGGTAGCTTAGGTTGCGAGATCGATTGATAAGAAGCCTGAAAAGAGGAACCTGGATTGTAACTAAAATGAGGTTGCTAAAAAGAGTTTATAGAAGGACCGAGGCTTGGGAAAAAATATTGTTGACCCTGGTTGAATGGAGGAAAACCTCCACCCATTTGGTTCCCAAAAGGAAAACCCAAGTTTCCCTCAATGGACCCCCCTTGCGAAGGAAAAACTCTAGGCATGGGGTTAAACTAACTGGGAAAGGGGTTGCCCCCTTGTGACATCCCTTGTGTGGGATTCTAATAGCCTTGGAGAGGGGTACCCTCCAACGATGTCCCTTGTGAGGATAAATGTCCTTGCATGGCAATGTATTGACCTTGGAAGGGGTTACCTCTTGCCGAAACTACATACAAGGTGAAAGGGTTACTCTCGAACCCACCATACAGTGTGAACAGGGTAGAAGTGGATGACATAATAACGGACTGAGATCTCCTACCCATAGAATCACCCCGGCCCTAGGTGGGGTTAAGGACAGAATATGGGAAAGCCCCACTCTCGATGAATGGGGATGAAGGATGAATATGACCTTCGCCCCAAGGAAACGCTTTGTAAGGAGCCAAAAATTCCCCCTGAACCAACTCTCAATGCATGGGACGTCGACTGAGAAGAAGCCACAATGTTTATCACATCCATCAATGACATACCATACAAAAAATCATCTGTTGTTGACAGTAGATATGTAATTTCATTCATATCTTGAGTGGAACCAACAAACAATTGAGGAAAGTTGTTGGTCGAAGCGACGTTATTTGACTGACTGACAATAGTCGTTTGACTGGACACACTGGGAGGAAATATACCTCCAATGACAATCATCATGGTGGGAGTTTCAAGGACTCTTAATACATAAACCAGTGTAGTGCCATCCATAATGGCTAGATGAAGAGGGATATTGTTAGAAATATCTGATCTGAGAGGTGGGAATTTCACTACAGGGAACAAATTAGTCCCATGTAATGGAGGATTAAGATGAAGAACGAAGTCTTTGGCTCCAATATCTCCAACAATTACTTCCTTTGGTTCCAAAGCGTGAACTTCTGAAGGTTCTAAGTCTATGATATTGGCCTGATGAGTTGGAAAAAACATGTTAGACGTATCAAGTCGATTCCTTAAAGCAGGCAGAGGAGAATTATTTCTAACTTCTTATTTAGGAAGAAGGCATTAAATTCTACTCGATCTGTGGGGCAATTGGTTAGCCACTTTTAGGTGTCAAATATCCGTGGGAAAATGATACATGCCAACTTAAGTAAGTCTACGATTGTCGAGCACACCACTAGGAAAAAACATATATGGAAACAATAGACAAACAAGCCTCGTTAATATTTTGACTTGTGTGGATTAGGTCCCAAGACCACAATAATTGAAAGGCGGGGTAAAGGCCTTCTAGACGGAGGCCTGGGTTGATTAAGTTTTGTGGACCAATGAATGAAGGAATGAGAAGAGGTTATATCAACCTCCATTAACCAGCCTTATCCAGTGCAAGCACCCACGATTTGCAGGGCACCCTACAAAAGTACTGAAAAGTGTGATGTGAAATATGCCCCAGGTACCACGACAAACCCCTAGTCACCTTCTGAGATCTGTAGGAATATCCACTAAGGTCACCAACTCGAAGTCAGTGTCTGAGGGGTACAGTCTATAGTCAGGATCAAATATATGGGCATGGTAGCTAATCTCTAAGCCTCAAAATCACCTCCTCTCACGGAGGTACGGGTACTAACAAAACCCCTAATATATGATATTTCCACTACACTTAGTTAAGCTCTGAAGGGGTCTCTCCTTAGATTTTTTTCACACAATCGTGTGTTTAGATCTTGTGTTAGAGGAGGCTCCTTACTATACTTATATTATGGTTGGATTTAGAATCTCCCTAGCTCAGAATCCTACATTTGTTTTGTGGCCTTGGAGAAATTTACTCTCCACCCTAAACTAAGGTCCTAGCCTAAACTTGTTCATATACCCTATAAAAGTGAATATGTCTAATCAACTTTTAGTTAGTCATTCATTTTAGGGGTTGTTTTTACTCAACAAAAGGCATGGATGAAACTTGAATGATGTTTATGAAAGACTCCAAAAGAAAATCACTTAAGAACACAATTCAATATGCAGTTTCTTCAAATGTAAAAGGTGTCCAACAATGCTTAAAACGAAACTGTTTTCTTTTCAGTGATAAAAAAAAATAAAAAAATTGGATGCAAGATTTAAAACACTTCGTAATGAAAACTAGAATATTCTTTTGAAGGAAGAATGCAAAACTTTGCAAATAGAGGTTCTTTTCTTTGAAAAAAGGCTACCACTACCAAATCAAACTATAATGCATCATAAATTGAATGCTAGTTAATTGAATATTTTCTTTCAATAAACAAGGGCAAGGGTTCAAGAAAAGAAGAAACTTGGAAAACAAGTATATTTTTTGTCTTTTCATCTAAAAGAAATGAAATGAAAAACAAATGCAGTTTTATTTTTCTTTTGTAAACAAGGAGAAGCAAGTATACTAGAGAAAGAAAGAAATCAACCAAGAGTAAATGGAAATTCAACAAGACTAGACATGCAACCCAGGAAAACAAGATTGACCTCTCAATCAACCCAAAAACCTTATAAAAAAGAACCGACTTCAACAAAAGAAAGATATGTTTTTCTTATGTGATTAACAAGTTTTGAAATACTTCAGAAAGCACAAAGCAACAAGAAAGACACCTAGGAGGCTCAACAAAAACTGAAGAACCAACCAAAAATTCCATACTATGTGAGAGGTTTTAAAAAAAACTCAATTTTACACAGGTCCACGATTGTGTGTACTAATGATTGTAGATATTTGCGGTTCATACATAGGAAAAACATGGTTGTACATGTGTTATAGAAGGCAAAGTCGCAGATAGGCTAGAAATTTTTTGAAAAATTGAAAGCCACTCCAGAAGAGGAGCTTCCAAAAACTTTAACAAAAGTTTCTAAGAGGATAAATATTTACAAAAGAAATCTGGAAAATAGAGAAAATCACAAAAAACAAGAGAAAACAATAAACCCTAAGAAATTACCCAAACTAGGAGAGTCCCTAGTATGGTCACCAATTTTGATTAAGGGATTTTTCCCCTGTGACCTTGGGTCAAATCACAGTAGAGCAAGACCAAATTTGGAAGACAAAACATAACCATATCTATAACAATGCATACAAGAAATAAACACTTTTATAAAGGGAGAGAGAGAAAGGAAGAAGGAGATGTCTCACACCTTGAATCCTTCGTTTGATGTCAATCCCCACTCTCGCTTCTTGAATCATTCTTGATCTCTGTCAGAACTAGCCTACAATAGGAAACCAAGAATCGACTACTATAAGATAGTTATACATTCAAATAACATATATCATGTGCATAGATTCAAATACATATGAAATACATTAGCATATAATGAACCAATAAACACACAATAGGAGGGAAACAGAACTCTTCTATTACCAACAATGTGAGAAAGGTAGTTACAACCTGATTCATCCTTCAACACTGGTTTGGAGCCAACTGCCACGAGTTCCTCCAAAGACCTTCAAGCATCAACTCAAGCAATGAGGCTCTTCCTTGGATAACTAAACAGGGATAGGAACACACCCTGTAGTTATATAGAGAAAGGAAGGAACACTAGAAAAGGAGTTTCCAGGTGTAGGATGCCACTCAGAGAAAGAAAGGGATTAGGGAAGCTTGTTGAACATTTTTCCAGCTAGTTGTTTTTATTCATCCATTCCCTCAATGGTGCATTTATACCATCCTTGAGAGGTTAAGGAGGTTGAATTATGTTTGGTATGGGCTTAGGGAGGTTGGGAAATGAGCCCAATCGAAATCCCTACTAGAAAAAGTGGATTTTTTTTTTTTTCCATTTTTTGAGGGCATCTGTGGGCTGCAAGTTAGCAAGGCCCGAATGTTCACGTGTTGCACAAAGGAACCCCGCAAATATAAGAAAAAGTCAATTTTTTTAAGTGACTTTGACTAGGGAAGTTCGAATTTTGATTAGCAAGCTAGGGGAAGGATTAGGCCATGTCACAAATGCATACGTGTGGAAATTTGTGTTATAACACCCAACATAGATATTCCTAGCTACATGTACCAGAGAGACCCTGATAAATGAATGGGACGCTCGATGGACTAAGAGAAGTGAAGGGGTACATTCCTTGGGTTGGGTAGGTCAAGAGGAAGAGAGATGGATAAAATTCAGGGTAGATGTAGGAGAAAACCAATGGGTTGTGTGATTTTTAGATGTGAGAGGAATATGAGAGACACCCTTCTTTTGTGGATTCCTATCCCAACTCGGGGGTGAATTGCTATTGATATTTGGAAAAACAAGTCTATGTTTGGGTGGAACATCCTTCCCAAGTAGCTGGTTGCACAAACGTTGTATAAAATATAAGTTTTTATCTATTTGTTGAGTTATTCCATGAATTTAATTGTTGTGCTTAGCTTTGTATATGTGAATGGTTAATTGTTGTTTTGAATGGGTTATTAGTTGCATTCTTGGTCATTTAAAGTGGTGTATATGCATTTAATTATGGGTATCAGAAATTAGTTGAATATGTGCTTACATCGTAGCTAGTTAGCTACAGTATATTAATTAGTAGTAGAGGGTACTATTTTGCTTGTTTTATGAGAAAAAAACTATATTTTCATAAGTTTTTCAACTTCCGGTATACAAAGTATTTTCTTATTTAGAATTTCACTTTACAGTAAAAACAAAACTTGTGAATAATTTTGCTAGCTTTCTACTAACTATTTTTCAAATTATTTGTATTGAGATTTGATATGTCAATTTGGCAATTGTTTCACAATATGTTCCTTAAAAATGAAAGGAATGATAAAGAGTTATTTTTTCCCCAACAATGTATCTATTATTAAACTTTTGTTTTTGAAAAATCAAATATACTACAACAATCTACACAGACTCTATTTTCCTGTGACTATAATTTTGAATCTAAATGATGAATATTATAATTTCTAGAATTTTTTGAAGTTGACCAATCTGAAAAAGTTGCATATTTTAAACAAATGTTTTCCCCCACCTTGTATCTATCTTAATTTTAACTTAAAAGTAAAATCTAAAAATACCCTTTTGAACAGAACAATTGAAGAATTTTGAATATAATTTTTTCTAAATTTTCCACTGTGTATTTTTAGAGATATGGATATTTCATTTCAGTGAATCATAATGTCACCTGAAAATATTATGCAGTGATTTTTTTTATAAAATTAAATAAAATTAGATAAAAATAATGAAAATGAAAACAAATTATATCCATAGAAAGTAGATTCAATTTTCCACATGCTCGTATCAATTTCCAAACTAAATTTTGAGTATTTGCGGAAGTATGCAACCTCAAAAATTCAAGTAAGATGGAGGGAATTCTTAGATTTTTGCAAACAGTCCCATTAGCTGTTTTTCAGCCGAAATAATCTTTCGGCCAAAAAGTACTTTTTTCGGCCAAAAGATATTTTTCTAATGAAAAACGTAAAAAATAGAAGGATTCCTTGTTTTTCAGCCGAACATTATTGTTTCGCCTGAAAGGTGGGTGAGAGAATCCTGTTGGTCGGAAAAAAAATTGAAGGGACACGTCATTTCATTTAAATTGGTGCCAAATCTTATAAATACACTTTCAGCCAAACCAATTTAACACAATTCACTCACTCGTTTCATGGTTTTCCATATGTGGAGTCCCTAAGCAAAAGCTCGAATAATTTTTTTGTTGTTTTGAACAAGGTTGTTGATGTTTTGATGCAAAAAGCAATTTGTATATTGAAAACTTTGTTGAACATTTTTTCAGGGTGAAGTCTTTGTCGAACATAAAATTCTTGATATTGTTTTTTAATAATTTTTGTGACAAAAGTTTTTCTGAGACTATTCTGAAATGTTGATTTTTTAAATTTTTTTAAAAATAACTATACTCATGGGAAACAAAAGTTTGTGTAAGAGAAAATGTGATCACACTTGAGACGAAACTCACCATAACGAACAAAGGAAAGAGAATTATTGGAGAAAGAAACGAGAACGTTAAAGTATTGAAGAAAGAAACGATGATGATGTAAATAGAGATTTTCAACAAGAAGAAGTCCAACCAAGTATGCATGTACATATTGTATATATTAAAAGTATAGAGTTCATTTATTTAAATTATTGTTTAAAATATAATTGATTGTAATTCAGATTTTTTTTTTAAATAAATAGATTTTCCTCATAACGTCGATGAAGTCGTTGAAACCAAAATTGAAGTAGAAGTTGAATCACCTATAGGTATGAACATAAATCTAGATAATATAAGATGAACACTTGTATATAGTTTCTAGTGAATTTATGTTTGGTTTTGTTTTTTAATATAAACTTTAAATTGAAATATGCAGAAGAATCTATCAACATTGATGATGAAATATTAGAAAATTTTGATACTGATAAATTTGGGAAGAAAGAAGTTAATCATTATATAAGATATCATGTTACGAATATGTATAATAATTTTTTCAAAGATGAATCAGTAATAGTACAAGCTCAACTTTTACTCTGTCTAATAAAGTCAAGAAAGTTAAAAGAAGCTACATCATTATTGGGTATTCAAAATTCGACAAAAGATACAAATGTGAAAAAGAACGTATTTGACAATATAACTAGTGTATTAAAAGATTTTGGAAAATCTCGAAAAAAAAATGTGAGTGTTTCACGGAGAGTGATACAAACAACAATTGTTTCATACAACAATATAAAGGATCGTTTGACACAACACATGGAAAAAGTGATGGGAACCTCAAGAAAAACCTTGTACAAACATAGAAAATTTTGATTGCAAATAGATGCAAATGATGAACTTGCTTGTTGGACAGTTATTTCTAGACAACCCTACAAAGATAGACTTGCAGAAAATGTTAAAGAATCGGCCTGTAATTGTTGGTTGACAGAATCTCGTGTTTCACCACATACAAGGGATGTGTTGCGATGAAGAATAGTAAGAAAAAAATATGAATAGCATCCAAAACATATATTTCCAATGACACAAATAGAATTGTTCAATAAGTTCAAACAAGAGCACAAAGAAGTTAAAGTTTTCATCAATACATTTTTGCAACAAAGACCTTGGTTTATTAGACCCATCATTGTTCGTGACACTTGTTGTTGTCATTATCATGTGGAATTTGAGTTATATTACAACACTTTAATTGATTTTGGTAAAACATTATGGCCAAGTTCACCTCCTACTTCCACATTTCATGCTTTTATCTATGAAATTCTATGTGAAAGAGAAGGTGATGAATTATTTTACCAAAACAAATGTGTTTGTGGAAAGAAATGTGATCGTTGTGGAAATCTAAGTTTGTTTCACTCAAAGTATCATATTGATAGGAATGATCAATAATTTTCTAATATAACACTCAATTGGAAGAGATATGAATATATCATAATCATGACTCCACATTCTTCAAATGTTATTTCCAGAAGGATTGATTTGAAAGTAGATAAAATCAATGATAGATTTTTTGAATAAGTTTGAGGAAGAAATTTATAAATACACCAAGCATTCACATAGATCTCGTTTTCAATACCTGCAATTCAAATAATCATGTGAAGTGTTTCCACCAGGGACACTTTTGTATGTAGTTGATTTTGCAGAGAATTACACATTCGCTGCACAAAATTAATACAGAGTGAATATTATCATTCTGATCAAATCACTATATTTGTCCACGTTCTATATAAACATACTTAACGGAGTCTTGATTACAAAGAAAGAACCAATGACAATTGGGATGTTATTAAAAAACATCACTTTTATATAAGTGATGATTGAGCACACGATACACATTATTTACAACATTGTTTTGATAAAAATTTTGATTCATTGAAAGAATGTGGGATCCGATTCGATCAACATTGGATATGGTCAAATGGATGTGTAGGTCAATTCAAATCTTCAGGATCATTCTATTGGTTGTGTCTTCTTCATAAGAAATCAAACATTACACATTGTTGGAATTTTTTTGAGACTAGTCATGGAAAAGGAGACCACAACGGTGCAGGGGCATGTGTAAAACGATAAATTTGAAGGTATCAGATGAACCCTCATGCCAACTGATCAGGGATATTTTCATCATGACTTATAAATAATTGTATTAAATGAGCATAAATTAAAGTGCACCATTAAATAAGGGAATACTAAAAAATGAAGAGACATAAGCATTAGATCTTAATACAAAAAATTGATAACAGAGTTCATCCCTGGTGGACTACGTCTCCGATTCCTACTCTCAAATTGGTAGGATCTTTCATTAACTTAGAAAAAGAATTTTGAAAAACAGATAAATATAACTCATTATGAAATCAAACCGCAAAAATAATGCTCCAATAAAAAAACAGACATCAACACTGAATTCGTGGTGTCAAATTATCCAAAAATGATTGTCTCCAGGACTCGATACGGCTCTGGAACTCCCAGGACCAAGAAGAATTATGCCTCGGTTTTTGTGCCCTCTACAACCTGCAATAATGCCATACCCTACCTTGTGATCTATGCACACAGTTTTATAGTCATGCCTCTCCCCTTTCCAACTAGGTGGAACATGGCTTAAATAACAATTTGGCTGACAAATTTACCAATGGGTTCGTTGGTGAGTTGGTTAATGACACTATAATTAAACTGTTATATATGGGGGAGGTTCTGGGGTAAAAATTACATGCCTCCCTTTTGAGCCATTATTTATAAACCCCGCTACATTTGGATACTGACTTCTAACTTTGGCGGATGTGATAGATACGGCTGGACCTCCACCAGATTTGGCGGGGGTCTGTTTATATATATTTTTTTATTTTTCGGTCACAGACCCTCTTTGGGAATTTCGAGGGTGCCACGTGTCATCCACTGATTGGGCCATGTGGAATCCTCTTATTGTCCCACCTGATCACTGACATCACCTCCACATCAATCCATACATGACACGTGGCACTTTCTGGGTGGTGCCATGTGGCATCACCTAGATTTTCCACGTGGCATTTTTCTACTGGTCCACATGGACCGCTTGAAAATACCAATGGTGGGTGACACATGGAATCCTCTGGTGTTTCCACATGGAATGATGATGTCAACATCCATCATGTTGATGTCATATTTCCATGTCATTTGCTGACATCATGCTGACATCAGCAATATAGATGATGATGTGACCCCTATTGACTTTCCCTGTTTGATCACAACTTTGACCACGAATATCTTTCAAACCCTAACTTCGTTTGACAATTCATTTGTGCCATTAGAAATCTCGCGACGTGCTCTTCACGATCATGTCATTTTCACCAAGTTTTGGGAACCTATTTTTTCCCTTTCTTTGTCTGTTGAATCCATTCTGAGTGTTCTGAGTTTCCTGTGTGAGTTCTAAGTTGTTCTTAGACTTCTCTAGATCCTTTTTGGATCACACCTTCCCACTGAGAGATTTTTGGACCACCAAAAGCTTTCATCAATCAAAAGGTAAGTGAGGGAAGAGTCCCCTAAATTTTTCCTTCTCAATCCACTTTTCCTTTCTTTGATGTGTTCCTTTTAAGCCTACTCAAAGATAATCAACATCACCCCTGTGTGAAGTCCTCTTACTCCTATCTAGGATGATATCTTCCTGTAGCTCATCCAAGTACTCAAGTGAAAACTCATCAACTGATGGTATTGGAACTTCCTCCTCTTGATCCATGATTATGGGAGGATAAAAAAGTTTCAAGTTCTCAACATTAACAACTGAGTAAATATGCATGTAAGGTGGAAGATCTAGACGAAAAGCATTGGTACCACTTTTCTCCAAGATAGTGAAGGGTCCATAATGAATGGGATTGTGTTTCTTTCCTTCACCCTTCAATATCTCCTTGTTGATGTGAAACCATACTCGGTCTCCAACCTAGAACCGATGATCAACCTTGTGCTTGTCATGGTGAGCTTTATACTATTCTTGAACTTTCTCCAACTATTCCTGGACTGCCTGGTGTATCTGTTGGATCCTATGGATGAACTTGCAGGATTTTTCCTCTATTCTTTCTTCATTTACATCGACATTTATCACATACATCAAGTCCAAAGGAACCTTTGGTAGGTACCCAAAACATTTCTCAAAAGATGAAATCTGAGTGGATGAATGTAAATCTCAATTGTATGCATTATGTACATAGGGTAATTGTTCATCCCATAACTTGGGATGCTTGCTGCAGTAGCCTTGAAGCAAAAGTACAATTTTTTTTTTACCACCTTTATTTGTCTGTCGGCCTGTGGATGGAAATAAATTCTCCTCCCCATCCTGGTGTCCATGATCTTCCACAAATTTGTCCAATATTCTCCTAACAATCGAGAATTTTGACCAGAGATAATGAATGTGGACATCCCGAAATGGACCCTTACATACTGGGATAAAAAAAGAGAAACCTACTTGTCACACAACCTATCCACTGCTACACCTAAGTAGACATGAATCATACTATACATTGGTAATCCCCTTACAAAATCCACTGAAAAACTTTCCCAAGTATAAGAGGAAACAGAAAGTTGTGTGTATATCCATGGCCTTTCAATAGTGGGCTGACAAAAGTACAACACACATTCCTTTACAATACTGGTTACAAATACTTTCTTTCGAGGAAAATGTCATCCCTATAAATACATTACAATTCCAAAATGTCTAAGTACAAATGAAAAAAAATATTCTTCAGTTACATGAACTTCCCTGTAGGAAGGAAAGTGAGGTTTACTCAAATGGTGGAGTAAGTTGTCCTGCAAACAAAACTTCTTCACCTGCAAACCCTGGAAGATCCCATATACATCTTTGAATATTTCATCAATAGTATACCATCCATAATTATTGATATGAGCTAAGGAAACATTCTTCAAAATAATAGATGTAATGGTAGGAGATCTAGAAAGCATGTTTGTCCTTATGACATTGGTACTGGCACTGGTCTCAAACTTGCATGAATACTGAGGGTTAGGTAAGGTAATCATTGGCACAATGTCGATCTTTAAAGTATCGAAGGTATTTTGTTGGCTTCCTTCCCACTGAAATACATGTCTCATCTCAACCAATTCATTCTTATGTAAAGGATCAAGAGCATTAACAACATCAGGCTTATTATGGTATTCCCCTTTTACAATCGTGAGTGAAAGATTCTTTTTAGTGTTTATAACTCTTTTTACTTGGAGCGTTGATTTGTACTTTATGTTGTGAGATTTAATGATGTATTTCACTCCATATTTCGTAAGATGGGATTTGTTTTCCTTTCAAAAGAAGATAGCCTTTCTATCATGCATATAGGGACTCCCTAATACAATACCATAGACATCCAAAGGAACCACATCTATATCCACTTCATCTATCATATTAGAAGCAATAGCAAACCTCAACCTACAATGCTTAGTGACATCTAACTTTTCTTTATCAGATACCCAACCGAGAGGGTAAGGTTTATCGTGAGGTCTTGTGGTTAATTCCAATTTCTTAACAAGTTTCTTTGACATTAAATTGACTTGGGAACCTAGATCAAATAATGTCTCTATCTTTGTATGTTTCGATACAACTCTTATGTGGAATAATGCACTTCTCCTTTTTTCATCATCATGTGATTCATTTAAAGAACCTAAACATGGATAAAAGGAATATTTACCTTGCATCCCAACTGTTGCGATCCTTTATTCATCACCTGAATCGGAACCAAGATCATGTTTCACTGTAGAAATGGTATTTGGCTTCCCCTTTCCTCCAAACTTCCTTGGTTTTAACTCTAGATGTAGTTTCCAACAATGTTTGCTATCATGACCATTTTTCTCTTAATGGATGCAAGAGGGTTTTCCTTCTTCCTTATTTGCTACAACTATCCTCTTGTCCTTCACATTTCCTTTTCCATTGAAATGGTTTTTAGAGTGATTGAATGGATTTTCCTCCTGTACATTCTTACCCTTTCTTTCAAGGTGAGTGGCTTGCACACAAACTTCGTCAAGACTAGTGGGATTAAACAAGAGAAAAGTATGATGAATATAACTGTGAAGTGTGCCAATATACTTCATTAAAGTTTCATAAGAATCCAAAGGAATGTTCAATGCAAGAGATTTCTTCCTAAACTCTTCTGTGAAACTTTGTACAGTTTTACCTTTAATTTTCCTTAAACTTTGTCATTCCATCATTGCTTTATCTAAATAACCTAATGGATAAAATTGGTTCATTATCGCTGATTTAAATTCCGACCATGAGGAAATCAGATTACCACACTTACTTTTGTCCTAAATATTTCTCTCCCACCATACGAGAGCGGTACCTTCCAACCGAAGAGAAGCCAATTTCACTTTAACCTCCTTTGCATCAATATGTTGGACATGATAATACACTTCAACATGTTGGATCCAATTATCTAGCTTTTTAGGATTAACATCTCCATTAAACATAGGTAAAGAAAATTTTACATCAAGATTTAATAATGGTTTCTTAAAAGAGGCTTTATGGCTAGAATGATGAGAATGATGAGAATGCTCAGAGGAAGAAGAACTAGAACTCAAAGGTGAAGACGGAGGCTCAGGAGGATCTCCTCCATCCCCTTGGTTTATCGAAGCATCATCATCTGCATGTACTTAATTTTTGTTCCCTTTCTTCTTCATCCTCTTCTCATAATCTCCATACATTCGTTTGACCATTTCTAACATGTGATAAAATACCATGTGAAATTTTTTCTCTTGTTCATCACACTTGTCCTTTTCTACCATTTTCTTCCTTCTAGATACATGGCCAACTTCGGGATTGAAATTCTTAAGTCTTCCTTCACCCTGCTTATGCATGTCCCTAGTAAGCGTTCACACTCAACAATTCAATTCAAATATGACTTCTATGATACCAACATGATGCAGTATCTTTTCATCATGACTTATAAAGAATTGTATTAAATGAGCATAAATTAAAGTGCACCATTAAAGAAGGAAAAACTCAAAATGAAGAGACATAAGCATCAGATCTGAACACAAAAACTTGATAATGGAGTTTGTCCCTGGTGGACTTTGTCTCTGGGTCCTGCTCTCAAATGGGCAGGCTCTTTCATTAACTCAGCAAAAGAATTTGGTAAAATACATAAATATACCTAATTCTAAAATCAATTTGCAGAAATAATGATCAGATCAGAAAACAAACATCACCACTCAATTCATCGCATCGAATTGCCCAAAATTGACTGTCTCCATGCCTCAATTCAACTCTGGCACTCTGAGGCCCAAGAAGAATTTTGTCTCGTTTTTTGTGCCCTATGTAACCTGAAATAATGACAGACCTTGCCTCGTAATTCATTCCCTCATTTGTATGGTTGCGCCTCTCCCCTTTTCGGTTGGGTGGAACCTCGCTTAAATTGAAATTTGGAGGGTGAATTTACCAATGGGTTTGTTGGCGAGTTGGTTGTCAGTGCTATAATTAAAACGTTATATATGGAGGAGATCCTGAGGTGAAACTCATGGGCCTCCCTTTTGGTCCATTGGTTATAACCACCTCTACATTTGGATACCATATTATAACTTTGGCGGATGCTTTAGATATGGCGGGACCTTCGCTAGATTTGGTGGGGGTACATTTTTATATATTTTTTTTATTTTTCGGTCACAGGCCTTCCTTGGGAATTTCGAGGGTGTCACGTGTCACCCGCCGATTGGGCCACGTGGAATCCACTTATTGGCCCACCTGATCATTGATGTCACCTCCACGTCAATCCGTACATGACATGTGGTGCTTTCTAGGTGGTGCCATGTGGCGTCACTTGGGGGTGCCATGTGGCATTTTTCTAATTGTCCACATGGACCCCTAAAAATCCTGTTGCCAGGTGACACATGGAAGCCTCTGGTGCTGCCACATGGCATGCTAACATCAATAACCATCATGATGACATCATTCTTCCATGTTAGTTGTTGACATCATGCTGACGTCAGCAGTACGAATGATAATGTGGCCCCTATTGACTTGCCCTATTTGATCATAACTTTGACTGCAAATATCTTTCAAACCGTAACTATGTTTAACGAGCCATTTGCGTCGTTAGAAATATTGTGACACACTCTTCAAGATAATTCCATTTTCACTAAGTTTTGGGAACTTTGATTTTTTTTTCCCTTTCTCTGTCTGTTGAATCCATTTTGAGCGTTTTGAGTTGCCTCTATGAGTTTTGAGTTGTTCTTAGCCTTCTTTGGATCCTTTTTGGATCACCAATCGATTTGAATCCACTAATAAAGTTGTTGAATGGTGAAAACTAGAACTAAGCCATGAAAATAATCCATCAAGGGATGTGCACGGGTGTGTATATATACATGTTACACATGTACACATGATATTTGTATTCATGTGTTCAAATTTATATGATCTTCAATCATTTTCTTCATAGATTTCAAGTTAACCAGTTTTTGTATTGTGCATGTTTTTTTGGTATGTTGGAATCCAAGATGTAAATAAATCAATCCCATATGAAGCTGATACAATACATGGGACACGAAAAGTGCATTCATTTAAAACAAAACGCTATTAAAATGTGTTTTCATTTGATAGAAGAAATGAATCTTGTTTTTGTTCAATTTGCATAGAGGACACAGAATCCATAGAGATTTGCGAAAACAAAAATGTGGAATATGTTAAAGATTGGAGACATACCGAACTTAATATAAAAGGGAAAATGCCACTTGAAAGATTAGAGAAGATGGAATCAAATGAAACTATAGTGTCAGTTGATGGCGATAGAGTTTATGATCATGTTAGAGAAGGTAATTTTTAGGTTTAAATATTTAAACAACTTGTATATGTACTTGTAAGTTGGATATATAAAATTTATATATATAGTAGATTCAAGTTTAATGGCACGTGCATGTGTGCTAATCTAACACGAACTACTTGTTGGAACATATTGAATTATTTGTAGGATTTTTTTTGTTGTGGTTGCACCTATAGACAACACTGAAAACATGAAATATTATTTGATGCTATGCATAGAAAAAAAGATGAGGTTATTAGAATATTTTGATGATAACGGTTTTATATATGAAAGAGGATCCATCATATTGAAATGCTATTTTTTTCAAGAAACACATCAAACCCATAGTCATGTTCACTTTCAATACTATCATTCGAATGTCATAAGTTGTCAATATAGTCATTTGATATGTGCAATGTTGTTAATCCCTAATATTGGCTCATTACCCCTTAATTGGGGTATATTATATTAGTAATGTTATTTTATTTATGTCATCTTTAGGCCATTAGTTGTAATTATACCTCCTAGTCTCCTATATATA
>JZKD02S1958629.1:366538-389334 GCA_000966675.3 Picea glauca
ACATAGATAACATCTTTATAATAAGGTCATATGTGTACAAATGTTTTCTTTATATAATAACGACATATATACCTAACATAAGTTTAGGGCTAGTGTTTATGTATCTTATTAGTCCCTGCTAAAGTAGGGAATATAGCAATCGATTGCAAGTCAAAATCATTTTGACTTTTGTAAATTTACGAAAAATTTAACAATGTTTTATAATGTTTTTCAACAAATATTTATTCATGAGAATTTTATATATAAATAAAAATATTTTTATTTTTAATTTTATTTTTAAATATTCAAAATTCTATTTTTTGATTGGTCAAAAACTCTAAAGTGACTAATTTCCCCTGGTTGGAGGTGAAAATTAACCACAAAAGTAAAAAAAATTAAATTATTTATTTTTTTAAAAATCCACAAATAGCCACGTATTAATTAAAAGTACAAATAATGATTGATGTTACCGGCATTCTATGTGTAGTAAATGTAATAATACACTTTCGATTTTGAGACTTTGTTTCATCTCCCAATGAGTTGATAAGTGCACTTTCTCGGGTTTTGGTTTGCATGCTTAAATAATGGAAATTCTCGTACTTTGTTTTGCAAATGTATAGACCCGATCACGTCAACCACAATATTTAGTCTTAGGTTTTGTTTTGCATGCTTAAATAATGGATGATCTCTCATACACTAATAATTATATGTAATATCAACATGCTATCTTGTCACTAATGCCAACCTACCCATTATTTGTTACAATATGTTGAGGATAGAAAAGAATTTATGCGAAAGCGGAAATTGCTATTAATATTCCTCTGGGTGAGGTGAAGCTTTCAGAATAATCTCTTCTTGAATATTTGGTAAGCTTATGCCTGTTTCATTGAAATTAGAGGATTCCTCGAATTTCAATGAAAAGAGAGAGAGATTCTAGCTACAATTGAAGGGAAAAGGGTATGTCGATTCCATAAACCTAGAATATTATGGAATCCACATACCCTTTTCCATAGAATATACTAACTAGATCCAAAAACCAAAGACATGAAATATGGTACTACACATATTATAATATATTATCAAGGAAAAAACAAGCTACATGAAATTTGGACATTTGAACAAAAATTTACAAGTTAAATGAGTACATCAATAAAAAAAATAACATACTAACTTTATAAGTTCAAAATCCGAGCTATGTAGATCGAGAATTGGATTTTTTCAACCGGTGGGTGTCGGAAAAATAAACAGCTCAAACAAAAGCCAAGAACAGTGTCGCAACTATGGCAATTGTGTCGCAAAGTCTCTTAAAGTCATGTATATATAGATCAAATAGTCAACTAGTCGTTAACACCGACCAATGAGATAGGCAAAAATTTCGCCGATATTTCCATGAAATTTCATGGATATTTCCATGAAAGTTCATCGATATTTCCATGAAAATCCAGACTAGGTTAAAATAAGATTTTCATGGATATTGCGACGAACTTTCGTGGCAATATCGACGAAAATCCCGCCCTGTTTAAAAAAAAAAGATGAAACTAGTGGAAGCGTGGAAACATTTCATGGAATAATCCACCCATATGTAGTAATGCCGATATGTGAGGCTCAAGCATAGTAATTTTTAAGGTAGATCCCATTTCTCGATTCTGAAAATGCATTCCCCTGAAAATATACTAGCACATAAGATCCTTTCTCCAACACCTGTTGCATGATATATGGACCATACCACATGGGGTTGAACTTACCTGCCCGCAGCGCATCCTTGTCTTGGTCATAAACTAAGAGAAGGTATTATTTGAAGAACAGACTTGTCGTACTAAGACTTGACACTTTTCTTATTTGCTTCATTTTCCATTGCCGCATATCGATGTTGCTCGTCAATTTGTTCAAGGTAAATGAGACTTTATTCGAGTCGATTCGTATCCGGGAGGAGATTAACAATGATTTTGAGCGAATGGATTTTACACTGCCTCAACTCCATGGATGATTTGAAAGGGACAAAAGCATGTTGCAGTCTTAACTAAGATTTGGTAATCCCATAATGTCGAATATAACATCAAGTTCCAATTCGATCTGGTTGATTTGATCGTTCTTCTCAATATAATTTTTTGGGATTTGTTAATGGCTTCAACCTAACCATCATCCTAAGGATAGTAGGGAGACAATTTATGTTGTCTAAAACCTTGTTTTTATGCTAACTATGACATCATGCAATTTTGAAAGTGACTTCCATGGTCAATGACAATCTCCCTCAGAACCCCAAACCTAGCAATAACCTAATTGAAAATGAAAAGTGTGACAGTTTCACCATCATTCACAAATGTTACAATGGCTTTAGCCCACTTAGTGAAGTATCCCATGACCACTATGATTTAAAAATACCCTCTAGATGAAGTTGGGTGGCATTTCATAAAATATACCCCCCACTTGGTGAAGGGTCCGATTGTAATGACGGGAAACATGGGAGCAGTGTGCACATGCATATTTTTTGTAATAACTTGACAAGGATGGAATTTCTTGACCACCTCAATACAATCTTTAAATATAGTAGGCTAGAAACAACTAGCGCACAAAATATTCTGGGTTATTTTCAACCCTAATAGATGACTAGCACATGGTCCACCATGATAATCATTTAATACTACTTCTGCCTCTTCATGAGTGAGGCATGGACGGAGGATAGAGTCTACCCCTCGTCGATACAATGTGTCGGCTATAATGAGATATTTTTTAGCCATATGATGAATCCATCATCGCTCGTCTCATGAATAGTGTGGGGGAAACTTTAAAGTCTGGAGATATATAAGGATATCTCTATACCAAGGGTCATACGAAGAGATGAGGAATATGTGCTCATCAGGAAATGAATCGATGACTTTTCCTTCCTCATTCTCAACCGAAAAATCTGACATTAATTCGAAGAAGACCAAATATTTCTTAGATTTTGTCGAGGCAAAATCCAATAGTTTTTAGCCATATGACGAATGCATTGTCACTCGTCTCATGAATAGTGTGGGGGTAACTTAAAATTCTATAGATATATAAGGATATCCCTATACCAAGGGTCATATGAAGAGATGAGGAAGATGTTCTCATCAGGAAATGAGTCGATGACTTTTCCTTCCTCATTCTCAACTAAAAACTCTAACACTAATTCGAAGAAGACCAAATATTTCTTAGATTTTGCCGAGGCAAAATCCAAGTCAAATTATTGAAGCACCACAATCCATTTTTTGTACTTGCTATTGACAATTCACTGAGTCAAAACATATTGAAATAGATTAACAATGATAACAATGGTTTTCTTACACACCATAATGTAATGACGAAGACGTTGAACATCATAAAATGTTTCCAAGGATTGTTTCTCAACATAAGAGTACTTAATTTCAGGAACCAAAAAAGAACCACTCAAGTAGTATATAATGTTCTCTTCGAGCTCATCATCTTCTTGCACCAAGACCATGCCAATCAAGGATTTGACTACTGTCAAATATAACAAAAAATATTGATTCTAATCAGGGGGACTCAAAAAAGGAGTTGAAACCAATGCTTTCTTTAATGCGTCGAAAGAACATTGTGCTTCTTCATCCCAACAGAATGGGACCCCCTTCTTCAAAAGGTGCATGAAGCCTTTCATGATATTGGAAAAGTTAAGTACAAATCATTGAAGGAAATTATCCTTTCCTTGTAGGCTTTGAAGTTGTCATATTATATGTGGGGGAGGAAACTGAGTGATTGCCTCAACTTTTAAGGGGTCAACCATGATCCCTTTCGTCGAAATGATGAATTTCAAAAGATATCTAGAAGTCACGCAAAAAGTGCACTTATGCCGATTCAATTGGATTCGGTAGTAACAACTCCTTTCAAAAACAAGGAGGAGGTGTAACAAATGTTGAGCTCTTTTTCACGAATGAGCTGTAAGATCATCCAAATATTCCTCCACTATGTACTTCAAATCATGTAAGGAAAAAATCATGGCCTGCTGAAACGTGGCACCAACGTTTTTAAGGCCAAAAGGCATCTTCTTATAAGAGAAATTTCCCCATGGATAGATGAAAATTGTCTTGTGTTGGTCTTCCATTTGGATCTCAATCTGTTTATAACCCAAAAAACCATCCATAAATAAAAATATTTCACTTCCTTGCGCACTCATCTAAAATCTAATCGATAAATGGCATTGGGAAGTTGTCTTTTGGACAAGCTTTATTCAAGTCCTGAAAATCCACACATATGCAAATCATTCCTTGCTTCTTATCAACTAGAACTAGGTTGGAAAACCATTCCGTCAAAGGAATTGGATAGATGAAGTCATCTTTGAGCAACTTCTCTACCTCGGCTTTGATCACAACTACCTTCCTGGGATTTATCGGTTGCAACTTTTGTCCAACCAGTTTGACATTCTTATAGGTCTGAATCTCGTGTTGAACTATTTGAGGATATATGATAGACATCTCCTCATACAACCAAGAAAACAAATTGTTACGAGGAAAATCACTCTATGGCATTGGGTAAACCACAACAGACGGAAATCACTGCAAAAATCAACTCTAATCTCAACTATGCTATATAAAAAAATATGATAAAAATACAAGATAAAGAGCCTACCTCATCTAGACGTCCAATGAAGTCCATCGTTGAGCACTTGACTCAAATCTATACACCTCCAACTTTTCGTCAAAAACCAAGATATGTAAGCATATGGTGATAATATATAAAGTTAGAACATATAATAGCATAATCCATCAATATTTATAATTGTGAGTTTTAAACCTGTGAAGTACAACAATGCATATAGATTCTTAAGAAAAACAAAAATTAATCAATGCCTCATTCACATAGTACACAGAGATTTATACCGGAAACCCTCAACCGGGAAAACCTTTCTTATTTCATTATATCGAATTTCAACATTCACCATACAATATATACAATGTTTTTATGTATTTCATAGATACCAAAACCCTAATCCCTTAATCCAGGATTAATTTAGAAAACCTCTAAAAATAGCAAAATCCGCTAAAAATAGCAAAAACTGCCCCAAAAAAAAATTTGGGGGCGCTGCGTGTAACCAGGGGGGGCCATACCTGGCCCCCTTGGGACCCCCCTAGGAAGTGCTCAGTGCACATGACACAAAGAATACTACTACGAGGGATCATCAAATGCATTTGTCGAATCTGACGTGGCCACACACACACATGCAAAGAATATAACACATACCCACCAATAACAAATATGCCCATGGAATAACAATTCAAATATTTGCAAGACATTAATTGGATGAGAAAAGAGTATTTCCATTAAAATGTAATCAACAGAAGTGTATGAATGACAAACTTCTATGCCGGCACGTTCAGAACTGAGAAACTAAGTCCCTTCCAGCTAGGCCTCCACCACTTCAATCCTCCACCAAAGGAAATCTCATATAAGAGAGACAATGAGGTTCTCCATCAAATAGGGAAGAGCTTGGGGTCTGAAAAATCTGTTCATACTTAAAAGGACAAAGGGATGTAGATTCAATATGAAGTGAATAATTTCTCCATAGTAACTTTGCTCTAAAAGTTGAATTCTTCTCCTCCTCTCCACAACTTGGATATGTCCCATTTATAGCCTTCAAATGGAACTGAAGGGCCGAGTTGGAACATTTGCAGTATATGGAAGTTCAAGGATCATGGATCCCGTGACATGACATGGAAACTCGACACCATTTTTTAATTTTGGGCACAAAACCCGATGTACATGGGTTGTAATGGTGCAACCTATGTATACACATGATGTATCGTTGTTAGGGCACGTATATGTGGAAAAATACAATTTTTAGCTCTGGGAATTGCAAAAAGGGACTTCAAGTATGAATAGGGAAATGGAAAAGGCCTTCTGAGCAAGTTGCATGGGGTGACGAAAATATTGCTATAACATATGCCCCCTAATGTGTGAGGTCATAAGAGAATATGTAATGGCCGAAATACGTTATAGTTCCCAGAAGTGGAGTAATGGATACCCAGATGGACAAACTAGTTGCTCATAATAATATTACAATCCATAATGACTTTGTACAAAAGGCTGCCAATTTGAATTACACTGCAAATCCATGTGGAAATATACCAAACAGTTGTTCATGGCCATGCATAGGAAATACAAAGTTAGATATATGCCATAGGCTATCATAGTCACAAACAAGGCCTAATGAAAAATAGTCTCTAAATCAATCTGAAGATATCTATATACAATGGAGTATAATTTGATCCCCTATGATCACGGAAGTCATATAGGTACTGTTCCAATGAATGATAGCAACAACTCAAGAAATTTGTGACTATGAACTGATGTCTTAAAGTATTCTACATGATCTTCCAAAGATGAAAGTCTACATCATGTGAATAAAGGATTTTAGTTTGAACACAATGAGACTTCGTTCGATTACCGATCATTAAGGTATATCATTAACAAACATGAGACAACCTACCAATAATTAAAGTAGATATCAAGGCACCGAGTACATTCTTACAAGTGTGAATAAAGGAGTTGAGATCGAACACTTAAAGAATCCATCAATCAGGAAACATTGATGTATTCCCAACTCTCAATGGCAAGAGAACCTGCCACTGATGACTGCAAGCCTCTAGGTACTCATAGGACTCTAGGCCTCGTTTCCAGAATATTTGTGTTGAATTTGATGGAAGAAGACCCACTGAAAGGAGAGCATTAAGGCATCTCTCATCAGTCAACATGATGTACAAAGTAGTATCTTTATGATTTTGAGGAAATCAAATGAAGAACATGTTCGTGAACCAATGACCCTATGCATATTTTGCATGCACCATATGCAAGAAATGCACAAGAAAGACCCTTTGAATAGCAACCAATAATGAAAATTGTCGACAAAGGTGAGCAAACCACCAATAAGGATAATGGCATCCAAGACACTTCATGAATCCCAATGTGTGAATAGATTTATTTCTTTCGAACATAAGAGAAACCCCCCAGTCAACAACCAAGGAGGAGATTTCAACTGATGGGTTCAAGGTCACCTACCTATAATGAAAGTAGGACCAGGGTGCATGGGAGGACTACAGCTTCATATGATTTTGAGACACATTGAGGGTATGTATGACATACAAATTCAAGAGTTCTGAGAAATGGACGACATAGGCTTATAGACATCCATTGAACAATAGCATGAGACATATGGAGGAATCTAGAAACATAGACTTCATAATGAAACTTTGTGATGCAAGAGGCACCAATCAAAATCTCCATGGGGATTGGAAGAGTAACCAGTCGGAGGAGTAAACTCTAAGTAACGAGCTCAACTTCCTAAGGTCATGATAAACCCAAACTTTGGATGACAAGTGGACTCAAAAGTTTGTGCTCTGTTCAAAGGCAACACGACTGTTGCCAACATGAGATAATATTCTTTTCCCACCCATCTTTTTTGTTTTTTCATAGAAAAATGAATTCTATGATATAGAGGAGGAAATGAGTGTCACAATTAAGAAACTGGTTCCATCAGTGGAAAATTACTATTCTCAATGCAAGAAGGCACATGCAGGATATGGACACTCGAGGGAATGTTTCCTCATAGGGTACATGGTGTCAAGTTGCAAAGGATATAAACAAGGCTCTGCTTGGATGATGATGCAAATTGCTCAAGATGATAGGCTCAATACTGCAAGTGAGAGGATGAGATGAAATTACAACTTAACTCCAAAGAATGTCCTTTTTTCATAAATTTAGTCCCCTAGGCCCGAAAAAGTATAAAACAATACCTAGGAGAACTCTTCTAGCCACTAGTGACTAGAGTGTTCCTTTTTCAAAATTAGTCTACTTGGTCCGAAAAAGGGTTAAACTTACACCAAATAGATGTCCTTTCAAATCCAATTAACGAGTCTGAAAGAGACAAGTTTACTTGACAATATTTTCTCTTTTTGAGAGAGTCGGAAAAGAGCTAAACAAGACACAGAGGATTTTTTTCTAAGAAATATATAATGGGGGAGGCCAAGGCTCTCGTGCAGGACTTCTGTCGAAATTCAACAACTCAAAGATAGATGATAGAATCTTGGGAAAACCCAAATATTTCCAAGTCGAGGAGGATAAAATACTTACAAAGGTTACCTTATCTACAATATATCGAAGAATTCCCCTTATCTAGAAGGGTGTAGAAGAAGGAAGTCAAGGCTCTACAAGATCATTCCAATCAAAGGAAACCACCCTAGGACTTGGAAGGAGCATACTCAGAGAGAGTATAATTCTCCCTTGTTCAGAAGGTACATGACTAGAAATGTTAAGGACATGGTTGAAGGATGCATCATCCTCCAAAATAAGAGTGGGATTGACCGAAGATTGCATCGACAATGTCACTTCCTTAGACTTGTCACTCTCCAAGAGAAGAGTGGGATCGACCAAATCTTACATCGACATGAACACTTCTTCAACTATTGACATGCTCCTAGAATGACTTGTAGAGGTTAGTATAAATTCTCTAATATGACTTGCAGATGTTGGTGATGAATTCCCAACATGACTAGTAGAGGTTTGTGATGAACCTTCAACATGACTAGCAGATTTTGATGATGAATCCCGAACATGACTAGCAGAGGTTGGTGATGAATCCCTAACATGAATAGCAAAGGTTGGTGATACAATTGTAGTATGAATCACAAAGACTGGACTTTTGGATATTGGTTGTGACATTTGAGATCGAGGCTCTAGGAAAGACTGGTTTTTAGAAATTGCAGGGTAGGAAGGTTTCTAATATACACCATGGTCATGTCCAACAGGAAAGTATCCCCCTCCAAACTGATTCATAAAGGGTTGTAAGGGAATCGTCACCGAGGAAGCTGCTTGCGAAGAGAAAGTGACATGACAAGGGTTACTCATGTGAGGATATATGTTTCCCCTAGATGAAGGGACTTCATGAAGGGGGTTTCCCATACTATAAAAATGACTCCCCCTAGATGAAACACCAGAGGTCAGATGGAGGTCCACCATGGGAAAATCATTTGTAGGAACCGACATAGCGAAAGAAGGATAGATGGACGTGATATAATAAGTAGAATGACCACCCATTTGAGCACTTTCTCCTGGAAACGTGAAGCTAGGATTGGATCCATAGGAAGGAATATTTAAACCTCCTACCATAATATTTGGTTGAGGGATATGGATCCCACCAAACAAAAAGGGAGAATAAGGAGGCATCATGACCCCAGACCCAAAACTAGGATTCACATAAGACAATGAGACAGAGTATGGAAAGTGCAAATACATGTCTAGCATACCATGAGAAAAATTATTAAAGGCCCAAGGCATTGGATGAATATCATGATTCGACATACAATTCGGAAATACAAAAGGATTTGTTCCCATGGAATTAGAAAATACCATGGGATGGGTAATGCTAACTAAGGGAGTCACGGGTGCTCCACTAACCATAGCAATGAAAAATCATGATTTAGTGCAATATTCTAATGCCAACTAATAATCAGAGAGCACACCAAAGTAAAGAAAAAAGGCCAATGCACACAAATAGGGTATACTGGTTAAAAGGCCCCCCCCCTTAATAGAGTAGGTATGTCTCGCCCAAGAGGGGCTTGAGACTCCCTTCAAAATATTGGAGGTATCATAATCAGTTATAAGGGCCCTCATGGGATTAAAAGCATAGTTATTTAGATTCCCCTGGAGAGGTAATCCTCCATAAAGGTTGTGTGTTGTCCGACCCTTATCTAACTCAGGGTACCTGCAGAATAACCATTGCAAGTAACCTATGTGGCTACCTATGTCAAGCAACTAAGCCACCACGATATAACAAATGCGTAGGAGAAAAATTGTAAGTCGGGTCCACTATATGGGAAGGGTAACAAAGCTCAAAATCTCAAAAGCATCGCCTCTCACAGAGGTAAAGGTACTAGCAAGACCCCCATATACGAATAGATCCCCAAAAATATCTCTGACGCTAAGAAGGTATTGGAAGGATATCTCATCAACCAACTTCACGAGACCTCATGCTTAAGTCCGGTGTGAGTGGAGCCTCCTGACGTCACCAATTATGCAATGGATTTCACCACTCCCTTAGTCAGACACATATGTAGTTTAATAACCTTGAAGAAGTTTACTCACAAAATCCTATTCTAAGGCTCTAAATCTTAAGCTAGTTTGTGCACCCTAAAAAATAAAATCCTTTCTAATCAATTTTAAATTTATCATCGTTACTTTTAGTGGTTTTGTTTACTTAAAATATGTGGTAGTGAAATTGATGATGTTATGACTCGGCAATTAAAAGAAATGAATACGAATATAATGCAAATTCCTAACTTCAATTCTCAACGAATGATAAGCTTTTTCGAAAATACAATTTTCAATTCAACTCTGTGATTTCAAATAAGATGCAATCTTTCCATACATATATCAAAGTCAATGATAAGAACCCAAAATATCAAATGCCATGATGCAAAAAGTATATTTTTTGTATTTTCAATATAATGAAAATGAAAATGAAAGGAATGAACAACATCTTGATATATAAACCCTACTGTAAGAAAAAAGAGACATACCAAGTAGGATATCAAGAAGAAAGCACCCAACCCAAGATGCAAGGAAAACCCATGAAACAAAAATGATGAGAAAGAAAGACTGCCTAAAAATTCAACCAAAGAGAGGTTTCCTATTATTCTGCAGGCACTTAACAGTCATGATAGAGACCCAAGAAGATTCAAGAACCATCAAAACTTACCTAGCAAACACCAAAATCAGCAATCAAGAAAACAAGGATGATGTATGCGACTGTTCAGGAGAAAACCATGTATATACGCCATTTGTAGAATAACCGCTTGCATATGTACGCGTTTGTCAATGGAAACCCCATGTATATGTATTGAAACAATGTCAGGTTAAGAATAAGGCCAAGAAACTTAGACTCAAAATGATAATAGGATACCAAGCAATCAGAGGACAAGAAAATCAAGATAATTGAGAGCAATCAAAGGAGAAAAACACTCCAAACCCCGAAAATAAGATTCGCTCCCTAGTATGGTTGTCAATTATGTTACGAGGAAAATCATTCTATGGCATGGGGTAAACCAAAAAAGATGGAAATGATTGCAAAAATCAACCCTAATATCAAGTATGCTATATAAACAAATATGCTAACAAGACAATATAAAGAGCCTACCTCGTCCAAACGTTTGATGAAGTCCATCGTTGAGCCCTTCACTCAAAGCTATACACCTACAACTTGTCCTCAACGACCAAGATACACAAGCGTATGTTGATAATATATAAATTTATCACATATGATAGCATAATACATCAATATTCATAACAAATATGACCATGTAATAACAATTTAAATATTTGTGAGACATTAATTTGACGGGAAAAGAGTATTTATATTAAAATGTAATCAACAGAAGTGTATGAATGACAAAATTCTGTGTCAGTGGGTTTAAAACCAAGAAAACAAGTCTTGTCCAGCTCGGCCTCCACCACTTCAATCCTCCACCAAAGGAAATCTCATATAAGAGAGACAATGAGGTTCTCCATCAAATATGGAAGAGATTGGGGGATGAATAATGTGTTCAAACTTAAAAAGAAAAAGGGATGCACACTCAATATGAAGTGAATAATTTATCTAGAGTAAATTTTCTCTCAAAGTTGAGTTCTCCTCCTCATATCCACAACTTGGATATGTCCCATTTATATCCTTCAAATGGAACCGAAGGGCTGAGTTGGAACATTTCCAGTATATGGAAGGTCAAGTATCATGGATCCCGTGACATGGCATGGAAACCCCACACCATTTTTTTTAATTTTGGGCACAAAACTCGATGTATGTTGGATGTAATGGTGCAACCTTTGTATACACATGTTGTATAGCAATTAGGGCGCGTATATGTGGAAAAATACAATTTTATCCCTGGGAATTTAAAAAATGGACTTCAAGTCTACATAGGGAAATGGAAAAGGCCTTATGAGAAAGTTGCATGGGGTGAGGAAAATATTTCTATAACAAACACATAGAAACTCTTTAAAGAGAACAATATACTAACAAATATCGCGTTCATAGCACTACACTCCAATGAAAATGTTTTCAATGACATCATGGTTCTTAGAAATGTTAACCGAGAAAATTTATGATATGTTTTACATGTTCCCCTCAGTGTAGACACCATGCCTGGCCAAGGGTTTCACCATACGATCAACACTCCTACTCACAACTGACTTAAATTATCCATTTTTCACACGACTAATCTCAAGGAGGAAATATGATCTATGATGCATATCCTCCCAAGGCATTTTGGCTCCATTCATTACCTCAATGACATCTTCGTCAGAGGGAAAGAAAGTGTCAAGAAAGTCTTGGGAATTTGAATAATTGTGAGCCCAAATAAGCTTTAAAAAAAAATCTTCCTCCTCTATCAATGAAGGAGTTTGATTGGGGTCCACAATGGTCTCCTGAATAGCTTGGTAAGCAACCTTAGTTGTAGACAAAGGTACGACCATCCTAGTGTAAACTTGTTCCTTACTCCCTTCGCACAAGGGTATAGTCCATGGAAATTGTAAATATGATGTTCCAAATGAAGCAAATCTCGAAGTGAAAGACAGTGGACTTGACTTTTGATAGCCGAATGGGGTAGCTGGAAGATATGAAATTGGTATGGAAAAATCAAAACATCCCATGAGAGAAGGATACATCCCACAACTGATACTATCAGTTGTTGACTAAGAGTTTTCAATCCATGGCACTAACAATTATAGATTGGTTGTGTCCTCAGAAAGGTTGGAAGCCACACAGTCGATGGCTACTATTCTTCCCTCATGGGGAAAGAATTTAACGCAAAACATCGATGAGACAACAATTTTCATGGCATAAGATCAACTCCTCCAAAGTAATAAATTATAGTCAAGTGGCACATCAACTAATTCAACCTCTACAAATACGTATTTTCCTCCTAACCTGAAAGGAAAAGAAGAAATAAGACCATGGGGTCGGAAATATCATCCATCAAAATCCCTCAAGAGATTTGGGGAAGGGGTAAGCTCTGGAGAACCAATAGCTTTCCAACAAGACAAGGAAATTATGCATGTTTAAGCCCCTTCATCAATGAAAGTCCTCTTGATCAGAAGATTATTATAAATGACATTGATATGGAAGGCCACATGATAGGGAAGATGGGGCTTGACATCAGTGGCATCGAACTTCATCACGTGCTAACTAGCAGAATCAATGCCTCATATTGCATAAAACAACACGATGCATTGTGCAAGGAAAATTTGGAGTACTTCCAAAGAAGACATTGCACATGGGGTTTGAGCCAAGTATTTGATGGTAGAGTAGTTGGCGGTGGCTCTCGCATTAGGGTTGTACATTGTCCATTTATATGCATTGTTAGCTATGCGCGACAATGTCTCTTTTTCAAGTTTCTCTATTTGTAGAGGTGCCTAATCCTATGAATCACTTTTTCCTTTGTTCATCAACTCTAGGTTATTATAATAATGATTTCTAGTCTACAGGTTGATGGACTCTAGCTTCTTGTGACTGAGCATTATGATGAATCCTTCATATCCATTTGTCTAGGATTCACTTGACGTGCCCCCTTACTGGTTGAGGTTGGAAAAACCACCCTACAAGTTCTTCCCTTGTGGGAAAGGGTTATTCAACACAACATGTTTTTGTTTTTGTTGTTTCAACTTCATAAGGCGCTAGGATTCTTCCATTTGTGGGAACTGATGTGTAATATGTTCATCCCCACAAAGCTTACAAGGAAACTTCACTTTCCTTTTTTCATCTTTTACCCTCTTAGCATTCTTATCATATTTTTTATTATTTCCCCCACCACCTTTATTTCCCTTGCATTTATTGTCTCCAGGCTGTTGAGGGCCCTTATGACTCTTTGAGTGCATAGAATGTGCATTCGATGACTGTGTGGCAGGGGTGGTCAAGCCAGAGGCTGAACCAACCACATGTTGTTGGATAGCCAAGTTCTACATCTAGTTTGTGACCAGATCTGTGGCTTTACTTTGATTGGAACCCACAATTCCATCGAAACGTGGAGGTGAATTTAACTTTTCCAAGTTGAGAGTAGACCTTGGCACATATGAAATAATCTCATAAAGCATGCTATATTGAGAGTAAAAAATCTCTAATTGTTGTTCCCTAAAAATCGCTTGCTCTTCCGAAAATACTCCCAAATTCGCAACATCATTTGAAATATACAGGAGTGAATATTTTAAGAACCACTCAAGGAGAAACTCTGGTGGAACCATTTATTTAATCAATCTCTTTCATCTCCTCCATTCCTGAATGTGATCAAAAATGTGCGTAGCATTGTCCTATTCAAAGTTGGCAAGCAGTTTTGTACCGACATCATACCAAACAGGGAGTTGGAAGTGGTTAAGGAACACCATGGCTAAGTCACCAAACATGGCGTATCTCACCCTATCTAGTTCCATGTACCACTTTTTGGTACCTCCAGTGAGAGTGTGCTAGAAAATACGTAAGAGAATCAAGTCATCATTCAGTGGATTAGACCAACACCACAAATGGAATGTCGTCACATGGTCCTATGGATATACACCACTTTTTCCTTTGAATTTGGGTATGTTCGAAGGTAACTTGGTTGGGACCATAGGGTATCTAGGCTCATGATGAATAAGGTCATTCATCAACTTGGATAGGTCTGGAAAATTCGGCGTTTCCAAAAATGGTAGCTTAGGTTGCGAGATCGATTGATAAGAAGCCTGAAAAGAGGAACCTGGATTGTAACTAAAATGAGGTTGCTAAAAAGAGTTTATAGAAGGACCGAGGCTTGGGAAAAAATATTGTTGACCCTGGTTGAATGGAGGAAAACCTCCACCCATTTGGTTCCCAAAAGGAAAACCCAAGTTTCCCTCAATGGACCCCCCTTGCGAAGGAAAAACTCTAGGCATGGGGTTAAACTAACTGGGAAAGGGGTTGCCCCCTTGTGACATCCCTTGTGTGGGATTCTAATAGCCTTGGAGAGGGGTACCCTCCAACGATGTCCCTTGTGAGGATAAATGTCCTTGCATGGCAATGTATTGACCTTGGAAGGGGTTACCTCTTGCCGAAACTACATACAAGGTGAAAGGGTTACTCTCGAACCCACCATACAGTGTGAACAGGGTAGAAGTGGATGACATAATAACGGACTGAGATCTCCTACCCATAGAATCACCCCGGCCCTAGGTGGGGTTAAGGACAGAATATGGGAAAGCCCCACTCTCGATGAATGGGGATGAAGGATGAATATGACCTTCGCCCCAAGGAAACGCTTTGTAAGGAGCCAAAAATTCCCCCTGAACCAACTCTCAATGCATGGGACGTCGACTGAGAAGAAGCCACAATGTTTATCACATCCATCAATGACATACCATACAAAAAATCATCTGTTGTTGACAGTAGATATGTAATTTCATTCATATCTTGAGTGGAACCAACAAACAATTGAGGAAAGTTGTTGGTCGAAGCGACGTTATTTGACTGACTGACAATAGTCGTTTGACTGGACACACTGGGAGGAAATATACCTCCAATGACAATCATCATGGTGGGAGTTTCAAGGACTCTTAATACATAAACCAGTGTAGTGCCATCCATAATGGCTAGATGAAGAGGGATATTGTTAGAAATATCTGATCTGAGAGGTGGGAATTTCACTACAGGGAACAAATTAGTCCCATGTAATGGAGGATTAAGATGAAGAACGAAGTCTTTGGCTCCAATATCTCCAACAATTACTTCCTTTGGTTCCAAAGCGTGAACTTCTGAAGGTTCTAAGTCTATGATATTGGCCTGATGAGTTGGAAAAAACATGTTAGACGTATCAAGTCGATTCCTTAAAGCAGGCAGAGGAGAATTATTTCTAACTTCTTATTTAGGAAGAAGGCATTAAATTCTACTCGATCTGTGGGGCAATTGGTTAGCCACTTTTAGGTGTCAAATATCCGTGGGAAAATGATACATGCCAACTTAAGTAAGTCTACGATTGTCGAGCACACCACTAGGAAAAAACATATATGGAAACAATAGACAAACAAGCCTCGTTAATATTTTGACTTGTGTGGATTAGGTCCCAAGACCACAATAATTGAAAGGCGGGGTAAAGGCCTTCTAGACGGAGGCCTGGGTTGATTAAGTTTTGTGGACCAATGAATGAAGGAATGAGAAGAGGTTATATCAACCTCCATTAACCAGCCTTATCCAGTGCAAGCACCCACGATTTGCAGGGCACCCTACAAAAGTACTGAAAAGTGTGATGTGAAATATGCCCCAGGTACCACGACAAACCCCTAGTCACCTTCTGAGATCTGTAGGAATATCCACTAAGGTCACCAACTCGAAGTCAGTGTCTGAGGGGTACAGTCTATAGTCAGGATCAAATATATGGGCATGGTAGCTAATCTCTAAGCCTCAAAATCACCTCCTCTCACGGAGGTACGGGTACTAACAAAACCCCTAATATATGATATTTCCACTACACTTAGTTAAGCTCTGAAGGGGTCTCTCCTTAGATTTTTTTCACACAATCGTGTGTTTAGATCTTGTGTTAGAGGAGGCTCCTTACTATACTTATATTATGGTTGGATTTAGAATCTCCCTAGCTCAGAATCCTACATTTGTTTTGTGGCCTTGGAGAAATTTACTCTCCACCCTAAACTAAGGTCCTAGCCTAAACTTGTTCATATACCCTATAAAAGTGAATATGTCTAATCAACTTTTAGTTAGTCATTCATTTTAGGGGTTGTTTTTACTCAACAAAAGGCATGGATGAAACTTGAATGATGTTTATGAAAGACTCCAAAAGAAAATCACTTAAGAACACAATTCAATATGCAGTTTCTTCAAATGTAAAAGGTGTCCAACAATGCTTAAAACGAAACTGTTTTCTTTTCAGTGATAAAAAAAAATAAAAAAATTGGATGCAAGATTTAAAACACTTCGTAATGAAAACTAGAATATTCTTTTGAAGGAAGAATGCAAAACTTTGCAAATAGAGGTTCTTTTCTTTGAAAAAAGGCTACCACTACCAAATCAAACTATAATGCATCATAAATTGAATGCTAGTTAATTGAATATTTTCTTTCAATAAACAAGGGCAAGGGTTCAAGAAAAGAAGAAACTTGGAAAACAAGTATATTTTTTGTCTTTTCATCTAAAAGAAATGAAATGAAAAACAAATGCAGTTTTATTTTTCTTTTGTAAACAAGGAGAAGCAAGTATACTAGAGAAAGAAAGAAATCAACCAAGAGTAAATGGAAATTCAACAAGACTAGACATGCAACCCAGGAAAACAAGATTGACCTCTCAATCAACCCAAAAACCTTATAAAAAAGAACCGACTTCAACAAAAGAAAGATATGTTTTTCTTATGTGATTAACAAGTTTTGAAATACTTCAGAAAGCACAAAGCAACAAGAAAGACACCTAGGAGGCTCAACAAAAACTGAAGAACCAACCAAAAATTCCATACTATGTGAGAGGTTTTAAAAAAAACTCAATTTTACACAGGTCCACGATTGTGTGTACTAATGATTGTAGATATTTGCGGTTCATACATAGGAAAAACATGGTTGTACATGTGTTATAGAAGGCAAAGTCGCAGATAGGCTAGAAATTTTTTGAAAAATTGAAAGCCACTCCAGAAGAGGAGCTTCCAAAAACTTTAACAAAAGTTTCTAAGAGGATAAATATTTACAAAAGAAATCTGGAAAATAGAGAAAATCACAAAAAACAAGAGAAAACAATAAACCCTAAGAAATTACCCAAACTAGGAGAGTCCCTAGTATGGTCACCAATTTTGATTAAGGGATTTTTCCCCTGTGACCTTGGGTCAAATCACAGTAGAGCAAGACCAAATTTGGAAGACAAAACATAACCATATCTATAACAATGCATACAAGAAATAAACACTTTTATAAAGGGAGAGAGAGAAAGGAAGAAGGAGATGTCTCACACCTTGAATCCTTCGTTTGATGTCAATCCCCACTCTCGCTTCTTGAATCATTCTTGATCTCTGTCAGAACTAGCCTACAATAGGAAACCAAGAATCGACTACTATAAGATAGTTATACATTCAAATAACATATATCATGTGCATAGATTCAAATACATATGAAATACATTAGCATATAATGAACCAATAAACACACAATAGGAGGGAAACAGAACTCTTCTATTACCAACAATGTGAGAAAGGTAGTTACAACCTGATTCATCCTTCAACACTGGTTTGGAGCCAACTGCCACGAGTTCCTCCAAAGACCTTCAAGCATCAACTCAAGCAATGAGGCTCTTCCTTGGATAACTAAACAGGGATAGGAACACACCCTGTAGTTATATAGAGAAAGGAAGGAACACTAGAAAAGGAGTTTCCAGGTGTAGGATGCCACTCAGAGAAAGAAAGGGATTAGGGAAGCTTGTTGAACATTTTTCCAGCTAGTTGTTTTTATTCATCCATTCACTCAATGGTGCATTTATACCATCCTTGAGAGGTTAAGGAGGTTGAATTATGTTTGGTATGGTCTTAGGGAGGTTGGGAAATGAGCCCAATCGAAATCCCTGCTAGAAAAAGTGGAATTATTTTTTTTTTCCATTTTTTGAGGGCATCTGTGGGCTGCAAGCTAGCAAGGCACGAATGTTCACATGTTGCACAAAGGAACCCCGCAGATATAAGAAAAAATCAATTTTTTAAGTGACCTTTACTAGGGAAGTTGGAATTTTGATTAGCAAGCTAGGGGAAGGATTTGGCCATGTCACAAATGCATACGTGTGGAAATTTGTGTTATAACACCCAGCATAGATATTCCTAGATACATGTACCAGAGAGACCCTGATAAATGAATGGGATGCTCGATGGACTAAGAGAAGTGAAGGGATACATTCCTTGGGTTGGGTAGGTCAAGAGGAAGAGAGATGGATAAAATTAAGGGTAGATGTAGGAGAAAACCAATGGGTTGTGTGATTTTTAGATGTGAGAGGAATATGAGAGACACCCTTCTTTTGTGGATTCCTATCCCAACTCGGGGGTGAATTTCTATTGATATTTGGAAAAACAAGTCTATGTTTGGGTGGAACATCCTTCCCAAGTAGCTGGTTGCACAAACGTTGTATAAAATATATATTTTTATCTATTTGTTGAGTTATTCCATGAATTTAATTGTTGTGCTTAGCTTTGTATATGTGAATGGTAATTGTTGTTGTGAATGGGTTATTAGTTGCATTCATTGTCATTTAAAGTGGTGTATATGCATTTAATTATGGGTATCAGAAATTAGTTGAATATGTGTTTACATCGTAGCTGGTTAGCTACAGTATATTAATTAGTAGTAGAGGGTAAAATCATGAATATGGGTGTCTATTTTGCTTATTTTATGAGAAAAAAACTATATTTTCATAAGTTTTTCAACTTCCGGTATACAAAGTATTTTTTTTATTTAGAATTTCACTTTACAGTAAAAACAAAACTTGTGAATAATTTTGTTAGCTTTCTACTAACTATTTTTCAAATTATTTTTATTGAGATTTGATATGTCAATTTGGCAATTGTTTCACAATATGTTCCTTAAAAATGAAAGGAATGATAAAGAGTTATTTTTCCCCCAACAATGTATCTATTATTAAACTTTTGTTTTTGAAAAATCAAATATACTACAACAATCTACACAGACTCTATTTTCCTATGACTATAATTTTGAATCTAAATGATGAATATTATAATTTCTAAAATTTTTTTAAGTTGACCAAGTTGAAAAAGTTGCATATTTTAAATAAATGTTTTCCCCCACCTTGTATCTATCTTAATTTTAACTGAAAAGTAAAATCTAAAAATACCCTTTTGAACAGAACAATTGAAGAATTTTGAATATAATTTTTTCTAAATTTTCCACTATGTATTTTTAAAGATATGGATATTTCATTTCAAAGAATCATAATGTCACCTGAAAATATTATGCAGTGATTTTTTTATAAAATTAAAAAAAATTAGATAAAAATAATGAAAATGAAAAAAAATTATATCCATAGAAAGTATATTCAATTTTCCACATGCTCGTATCAATTTCCAAACTAAATTTTGAGTATTTGCAGAAGTCTGCAACCTCAAAAGTTCAAGTAAGATGGAGGGAATTCTTAGATTTTTGCAAACAATCCCATTAGACATTTTTTAGCCGAAATAATCTTTCGGCCAAAAAGTACTTTTTTCGGCCAAAAGATATTTTTCTATCGAAAAACATAAAAATTAGAAGGCTTCCTTGTTTTTCATCCGAACATTATTGTTTGGCCTGAAAGGTGGGTGAGAGAATTCTGTCAGTCAGAAAAAAAATTGAAGGGATACGTCATTTCATTTAAATTGGTGCCAAATCTTATAAATACACTTTCGGCCAAACCAATTTAACACAATTCACTCGCTCGTTTCATGGTTTTCCATATGTGGAGTCCCTAAGCAAAAGCTCGAATAATTTTTTTGTTGTTTTGAACAAGGTTGTTGATGTTTTGATGCAAAAAACAATTTGTATATTGAAAACTTTGTTGAACATTTTTTCAGGGTGAAGGCTTTGTTGAACATAAAATTCTTGATATTGCTTTTTAATAATTTTTGTGACAAAAGTTTTTCTGAGACTATTCTGAAATGTTGATTTTTTAATTTTTTTACAAATAACTATACTCATGGGAAACAAAAGTTTGTGCAAGAGAATATGTGATCACACTTGAGATGAAACTCACCATAACGAACAAAGGAAAGAGAATTATTGGAGAAAGAAACAAGAACGTTAAAGTATTGAAGAAAGAAACGATGATGATGCAAATAGAGATTTTCAAACAGAAGAAGTCCAACCAAGTATGCATGTACATATTGTATATATTAAAAGTATAGAATTCATTTATTTAAATTATTGTTTAAAATATAATTGATTGTAATTCAGATTTGTTTTTTTTTTTTAAATAAATAGATTTTCCTCATAACGTCGATGAAGTCGTTGAAACCAAAATTGAAGTAGAAGTTGAATCACCTATAGGTATGAACATAAATCTAGATAATATAGGATGAACACTTGTATATAGTTTCTAGTGAATTTATGTTTGGTTTTTTTTTTTAATATAAACTTTAAATTCAAATATGCAGAAGAATCTATCAACATTGATGATGAAATATTAGAAAATTTTGATGCTGATAAATTTGGGAAGAAAGAAGTTAATCATTATATAAGATATCATGTTACGAATATGTATAATACTTTTTTCAAAGATGAATCAGTAATAGTACAAGCTCAACTTTTACTCTGTCTAATAAAGTCAAGAAAGTTAAAATAAGTTACATCATTATTGGGTATTCAAAATTCGACAAAAGATACAAATGTGAAAAAGAACGTATTTGACAATATAACTAGTGTATTAAAAGATTTTGGAAAATCTCAAAAAAAAAAATGTCAGTGTTTCACGTAGAGTGATACAAACAACAATTGTTTCATACAACAATATAAAGGATCGTTTGACACAACACATGGAAAAAGTGATGGGAACCTCAAGAAAAACCTTGTACAAACATAGAAAATTTTGATTGCAAATAGATGCAAATGATGAACTTGCTTGTTGGACAGTTATTTCTAGACAACCCTACAAAGATAGACTTGTAGAAAATGTTAAAGAATCGGCCTGTAATTGTTGGTTGAAAGAATCTCGTGTTTCACCACATACAAGGGATGTGTTGTGATGAAGAATAGTAAGAAAAATATATGAATAACATCCAAAACATATATTTCCAATGACACAAATAGAATTGTTCAATAAGTTCAAAGAAGAGCACAAAGAAGTTAAAGTTTTCATCAATACATTTTTTCAACAAAGACCTTGGTTTATTAGACCCATCATTGTTCGTGACACTTGTTGTCATCATTATCATGTGGAATTTGAGTTATATTACAACACTTTAATTGATTTTGGTAAAACATTATGGCCAAGTTCACCTCCTACTTCCACATTTCGTGCTTTTATCTATGAAATTCTATGTGAAAGAGAAGGTGATGAATTATTTTACCAAAACAAATGTGTTTGTGGAAACAAATGTGATCGTTGTGGAAATCTAAGTTTGTTTCACTCAAAGTATCATATTGATAGGAATGATCAATAATTTTCTAATATAACAGTCAATTGGAAGAGATATGAATATATCATAATCATGACTCCACATTCTTCAAATGTTATTTCCAGAAGGATTGATTTGAAAGTAGATAAAATCTATGATATATTTTTTGAATAAGTTTGAGGAAGAAATTTATAAATACACCAAGCATTCACATAGATCTCGTTTTCAATACCTGCAATTCAAATAATCATGTGAAGTGTTTCCACCAGGGACACTTTTGTATGTAGTTGATTTTGCAGAGAATTACACATTCGCTGCACAAAATTAATACAGAGTGAATATTATCATTCTGATCAAATCACTATATTTGTCCACGTTCTATATAAACATACTTAACGGAGTCTTGATTACAAATAAAGAACCAATGACAATCGAGATGTTATTAAAAAATATCACTTTTATATAGGTGATGATTGAGCACACAATACACATTATTTACAACATTGTTTTGATAATTTTTTTGATTCATTGAAAGAATGTGGGATCCGATTCGATCGACATTGGATATGGTCAAATGGATGTGTAGGTCAGTTCAAATCTTCACAATCATTCTATTGGTTGTGTCTTCTTCATAAGAAATCAAACATTACACATTGTTGGAATTTTTTTGAGACTAGTCATGGAAAAGGAGACCACAACGGTGCAGGGGCATGTGTAAAA
>JZKD02S1958629.1:459744-477095 GCA_000966675.3 Picea glauca
AAATTAAAAATGTTTTATTTCATTTCGTTTGTAAACATTATTGTATAGTCAAGTAGCTTATAATTTCAATTTTGTTTGATTTGCAATTATGTTTGAATAGTCAAACATAGATCATAATTATAGTTTCCCCTATACGAGCTTATATGCCATTACAACCTCTAAGAGAAATGGTGATGATACACAATCCATGAGATCCTTACAGATGAGTATTATGTAATAACAGGTTTGTACTATAACTTAGTCATAGTAATGAATGGTGTTATAACTAACCTGTACATATTAGCTTCTACATAGAAAGCTTCTTTGATTATGACTATGTTTTACCATAAGTATGTATTAGTCAAGAAAATCTTGAACACTAGATTACATGCTTGATATGAACTCATAGATACATGTTTGAACAAGCTTCTACAGGGCACTTATTCAATCAAGCTTAACTAGTATGAATACCATATCTTTATTGGTGTTATGTCTACTCTTATATGTGAAACAGGTTCAACTCCTGTATAGAGATTAATTATGGGAATTACTCTATCCTTATAAAGGTAATGGAATACATAAGACAACTATTCTTGTTCATAGTAATCATGAGCATAGTTAGATCAAATTGCTTATACTGTACCCACTATGAGCTTGTTGTTATGGAATCATAAGTTGTTTTATTTGACATAATGAATGAAACTAGTAAGTAGAGTCGTATGTGTATTACAGACTATGTTTTACTCTAAACTAAGCAAGGCATTTGTATTACTAGAACCAATCAAGCTATCCGTAATCATGTTGCTACTTGTATCACATTACTTAAGCTGTAGTGATTATAATGGTCATACTTCACATATTACATTGATTAGTCTAGTATCATACAACCTGATCATAATCACTTAGTAGTAGTTTGGGAAGTAAGTAATGGTATATGAGCCAAGCATGATAGTTGGAACCATTGTTTCTATATATTATGTAGAAGTTGTAAACAAGATCATCTAGTGTTATCCTTCATTTCTAACATAGATAGTTATGCCCAGTAATAGTTTAGTTTAGTAGAGTAGAGTAGAGTATAGAAGAGGTAATGGGACGTGTAGAATATATTAGATCCACTGGGCCATTATTCCTGTAACGACCCCCATCATTATGACTACAAGCGACGCAAAACAATAGCATTTTTTTTTAAGCAGGATAGTACTAACAAAGAACAATTAACCACACAACTAGGTGGCGAACACCATGCATGCAACTCAACAACATCATCCACATCGGGTGATGCCTGATCCTAAGCCAGGTTTCATTTGCTCTCCTCTATCATTGCATGCATTGACCTTGTAAATGAATCGTGTTGCCTCACGGTGACAAGCACAAAGCAACTAAGCCGCAAAATTAAACAATCCTAAACCTGTAATCATGAAACCCAACCATACGCTAGAAATTACACTTAAATACCTTACAAGAAGTCTATAAACGAGAGTGTTCCAGTCAATCGATCTAAACGATGTGCAAGGTAACTAATTTCGATACAGGTTTAGAATTACACAACCAACTATATGTATCTCATTAACTTTTTACCATCATGAGACCATTCTAGGCACATTATCCAACCTCAACCTAAAGTTAAAATATATACTTACCTACCTTCTTTAAAATATAACAAGGCGTAACCATGCTTATCTTCCTTAGAGCTAGTTATAACGACGCAATGTTTTTCCAAAAATAGAACAATACTCTTCTTAATATAAAATGCTTAACTTAAACTATAACAATACCCATGAGCCCCAACCATACTCTTATATGTAGAATTATGACCCCATAGACCTGAGCATGAAAACCAACAAGTCATTGGAAAGAATTGAACAATGGCGGGGTCTATATTATCTATTGATTCCATCAAATAGGCCAAAAACTGGTATTTAATTAAACAATAATAATTGACCAACATCCATTCTATACAATGAAATTCATGCTGTCAATATATAAGTAAAACACAAGGCAGATAAAGGATAATGCTGACATAGTTACAGATGAATCACAAAATAACTAAGTGATAATGCTGTCATAATTATATATGAATCCCAGAGGCAAACATCCACCAGAAAACGTAGGGGTTTGGACTTCAAGACTTGGAGGTTTATCAAGCTTCAACAATTAAAAATGCAGAGAAAACCGAAGCTTTAATCAATCAAGAAGCAGAGATAATCAATTGAAAGAAGGAGCAAGACAATCATTCAACTAGGAAACAATCAACTCAAAGATAAGTAAGGGTATACAATGGGGCATAGATTATCCTTCGCTCATCATCCATGCACATAAAAATAGGGCGTTAGAATCTATAGGTCTATAAACACCGAAGTGATGACCGTCGATTCGACTCCTGGACGAATGCTTAGGCATGGAATGATGACCTAGGGATAAGGGTGGAAATATAAATCACAATATCTTCATAAAAATCAATAAAACCCACACAGATAAATCACCGAAATCGGAAATTGGGTTCGCCAAGGAAAATCCATTCAACAAGCAACAAGCAAGGGGATTGCAATACATAGGAAGGCAGCTGGTAGAAAATGCATGGAAATGAAATATTAAATGAGCATAGAGAATTAGCATGAGTAAATTGAAATTCATTGCAAGTAACAATTAAATCGACGTACCTTAGCCCAATGTGATTTCTTAGTAGTTTATGTCCTGTGCACTCTGTCCAACTTCCACTTTCTGACTGGTGTGACATCACCGGTACCTCCCAACCAACACTAGGGGTACTCTTCTTCCCCCTGACCCCCCCAAGCTGCAAAGGGCCCACACACACTATACCAGAGAACAACTAGCACCTAGCTCGCCTCGCAAGGTCGAGCTACCACTCATTACCCGAGCTGGGTATCCCAACTCCCACAAGGTAAGCCAATCAAATAAAAAATTCAGAAGCGTAACATTACACATAAAGATCAGATCCATACTCCTCTTTCCCCATCCTTTTTATATAGTTTTTAAGTGATTTCTTTCCCAAATTCTCATTTAATTTCTTTTTCATTATTTTAATCAGAAAAAACCTCCCCCGTACACATGTCACCCATCCCCCTAGTTGCACCAGAAAATTAATTTCATTAGTTATTTAATTATTCCTATTTCCCTCACCCACCTAAAAACATTCCTAAAATCGCTCCTTGGTGTCCCAATATTCCCTTACACACTTAAATGACTTATGCCTTTACTAAATTCCTATTTGAGTTCATAATTAGAAAGTTATTAAAAGCAAGATTCCTTACTAAGTTAGACACTCAGTTTTTTCCTTACGTTTCCCTTTTTCTTTATGTTTCCCTTTTTTCCCCTTAGTTTCCTATTTATTTTAGATTTCCCTCTTTTCTCCTTTTAACTAAAATTCAAATTAGCAAGTCTAAAAAAACCACCTCTTTCCCTTTTTCCTTTTTAATTAATAAAATTTAATTAACATATGTAGATAAAACAATCATTTCCTTTTTAAAATTTTAATCCCCCAATATAATTTGATTTTAATAAATTAATTGAATTTATCACCCCTTTCTCATTAAATTTAATTATGATTATTATTTTTGACCACAAGTGTCACTTAGATCTATATTTTAATTTCCTAGGCTGGGCGACATTTTCATTAGGGATTTTTTTTTTTTAAATCTTACTTGTCACATCATTCGTTTTAAGGTCGTCTAGTTTTATTCACTTACCAGTTAAAATTGCGACATTCCCTTCAGGACACACTAGGTGCTCCAAGGGTACCGCTTGCCTCTTTTTGTTTTTTGTGCATGATGTGCCCTTCAGGACGCACTACATTCTCCAAGGGTGCCACTTGCCTCTATCCATTTTCCTTGCGCGACGTGCCCTTCAGGATGCACTACATGATCCAAGGGTGCCACTCACCTCTTCACTGAATTGGTAGACATAAAAAACCCCCGGAGTCAATACTCGGCTAGGTGATCTTGTGGGAGATTAAGTCACTCTAAGAAATAAGGCCCCTGCCTTATTGCATGCCCCTTAGAATCATCATGAGTGACTACCACAGTCTTCCCTCACGACATTGTGGGTCTTCTCGAACTAGGTAATCATTAACTTACATTTCGAGCCATGACAGGAGTGCTAGTAGGATGTGGCAAGGTTGTTGTTCACACCACTCCCTCAAGTCTCTGGTTGTCATGTGTGACCCCTCTACTCCACATGTAAGTCTGGTTAGCAAGCTATCATCTGCCTGCATCATCAACGAATCATGTCATAAATGATAATCAATCATCATAACATCTAATCAGATGTGACTATGTCATATCAACTACAATCAAACCCCAATAGTCCACTCCCTGACTCGATCTGGAGTCCAAGGGGTTTCATCGATGCCTCTGCATCCTCGAGGTCCAAGTCCTTCACACTCAGGAGAACCCAGTCAATAACAATTGTCTATGTAAATACACAAAATAACATATCCTCATATCCATAATGCCTCATAGTCATAATAAAATGGTCAATAGTATAATAATCCGGATCACTTGCAAGCAAGTGTCCTCAAAGAATAAGTTTTCTCAGTGCACGCAAGAGAGGGATGTTACATACACCCCCTCTTGGTCTAAACTTCGTCCCGAAGTTTCACAGTGTATAAGTGATGAAATAATGTGTATCAAAGTATCATAATTCTATCTATCAAACAAAAATGGAAACTTTTGGCGCATATCATATGCGTCGTCCTAGGTCATCGAGTGCCGACTATAGTTGTCCCACTGGACCTTGACCTGATCTACTATTCGACGTCGTAGCTGTCAAATGCGATGATCCAGGATGTGAATCATCTCAACCGTGAGCACACCCTTGTAAGATACTTGTAAGGAAATCATGTCAATAACATGTGTAGGATCACTATAATAATGTCTCAAAATAGATACGTGAAAAACATCATGCATACGCCTCAAAGAATCAGGCAAGGCTAGTTGATAGGCCACAGGCCCCTTCTTTTCCACAATCTGGAAAGCTCCCATGAACCTAGGAGAGACTTTATCACCCTTTCCAAAATTGATCGAACTCTTATGCGGTTTCACCCGCAAGAAGACTCGATCTTCAACTTCATAACTACAGTCGACATGGTGCGCATCGACATAACTCTTATGTCGATCCTGCACTTCTTTGATTCTTTGTCTTATTGTTTGCATTTGATCTTCCATTTCTTGGATCGCTTATAGTCCCACCAGGACCCTATCCTCAAGCCGATCCTAACTCAAAGGCATCCAACAAGGTCGCCCATAAAGAAACTCGAAAACCACCATCTTAAAGGTTCTTTGGTAATTGTTGTTATATGAGAATTATACCAGTGACAAGAATTCTTCCCAATGCTTATGTTGGTCCATCACGTACATGAGAAACATGTCTTCCAAGATTTGGTTTGTTCAGTTGGTCTGCCCTTCTGTCTCCAGGTGATATGCAATACTAAATTTAAGTTGGGTTCCCAAGGCCTCTTGGAAACTAGTCCAAAATCATCCAGTAAACATCGATCCTCGATCAAATATAATCCCCATAAGCATGCCATGTAGCCTTACAATCTCACTAATGAAAACTCTAGCTATGTTAGGTGCCTGATACATCGTACACATAGGAATAAAATGAGCACTCTTCGTGAGAGTGTCAACTACCAAAAAAATCGAGTCACGTCTCCTTGTCGTCAGTGGCAATCCAACAATGAAATCCATCGAGATAACCTCCTATTTCGTTTTCGGGATAGCGTGTGGATGTAGTAATCCTATTGGATGTCTATGTTTAGCCTTCACCTACTGACATTCTAGACATCTAGCCACATATTTGACTATGTATGCCTTCATTCCTTTCTAGAAGAATAAGGGTTTAAGGTATGCCCTCATCTTCGTGACTCCAAGATGAGCCATGCACACTTCTTTGTTAGCCTCGTTTAGGATCAAACTTCTCAACTCTACATCTGGTGGTACGCAAATTCAATTTTTAAATCTCAATAATACATCGTCATCAAATGTAAATCCTTCAAATCTTGGTACCATCATTGTGTTTTGTCTGATAAAATCCTTGACCTCTTTGTACCAGTCATCATCACACTGTAAATTTAGAATCTTTTCACATAGATTCATCTGAAGAGGCAACATAAAAAATATGTGTGGTCTCTGACTCAATTCATCTTCCACTCGGTCCACTATTCCCTTTGTGTAAGTAATCTCAAAATCGTACTCGCTAAGCAATTCCGACCAACACCATTGTCGCGCGTTCAAGTCGCTTTGCGTAAAGATGTGTTGTAGTCCACAGCGGTCTGGTTTTAGTTCAAATTTTCATCCAATAAGGTAGTTTCTCCAAACCTTCAAGAAATATACAATGGCTAACAACTCCAAATCATGCGTCGTATAGGTCTCCTCATGCCCTCTCAACTTTCTTCGGATGTAAGTGATCACTTGATCATATTGCATCAAGAATCTGCCTAAGCCTTCCTTGGATGCATCAATGCATACCAAGAAGTTTGTGTCCATGTTAGGGACCTTCAGTATCGGTGTTGTTTTCAAAAACTCCTTGAGCCTTCGAAATGATTTTGTGCATTTCTCTGTCCAAACAAACTTCTTGTTCTTCTTCTGCAATTTCGTAATCGGATTTTCTATCTTTGAGAAACCTTTGACGAACCGTCGATAGTATCCTGCTAAACCCATGAAGCTATGCACTTCTGGGAAATTCGTCAGTGTATTCCATCCCATAATAGCCTCGACCTTTGCTGGGTCCATGATGATACCTTTGTTGGAGATGACATGCACTAAGTAGTGAATCTTGATTGATAAAACGAGCATTTAGACAATTTTCCAATGCAATTTGTTCTCTCACGAACACTCTAGTACCAAGCGCAAGTGCTCGTCATGATCTTCCAACATATAAGAGTAAATCAAAATATCATTGATGAATACTTGGACGAACTTTTCCAAGTATTCATGAAACACCCTGTACATCAACTCATATATACCCCAGGGGCGCTTTTCAATCAAAAAGGTAAAACAATAAACTCGTAATCTCCAAAACTCGTCTATAAGGTAGTCTCAGGGATGTCATTCTCCTTGATCCACAACTGGTGACACTCTGATCTCAAGTCGATCCTTGAAAAAAATTCTGCACCCTTCATCTGATTCGTTGATCATCAATCCTTGGCAACATATACTAATTCTTGATTGTTTCTTTGTTCAATTGATGATAGTCAATGCAAAGTATCCACAACCCTTCCTTTCTACGTATGAAGATAACCGATGCAACCCACAGTGACACACTTGGACGTATAATTCCCAGGTCCAACAACTCCTTCAGTTGCATTCTGAACTCCTGTAACTCCAGGGTCGACATCCGACAAGGCATTCTTGCTACCAGTTCAATCCTCGGTTTTAGGTCTATGGAAAATTCCAATTTCCTCTCTGGTGGCATCCCAGTTAACTCTTTAGTGAAAATGTCTACAAACACTCTCACCATTGGAAGGTGTTCTAGACCTTCCGCTACTCCCTTCTTTCTTAATGCAAGGATCACATAAATCTTACATCCCTTGCACATGCTCTTCCATAGCTGTAAGGAAGAGATGAACCTCAGGGAAACTCCCTAGTTCTGACCTATAACCACGCGTCTCTGTCCCACATCATAGAACCAACTAAATCATTTCATCTTACAGTTGAGTATCACCTCATGCGATTAAAACCAGTCCCAATCGATCACGGTGTCATAAGATCCTAAGATCATGAAATACATGTTTTCAGGTGTGGAGCATACCAAAGCAACTGCATAAAATGGGCCTCGTACTCGGGCACCGTACGACCTCCTTTTCACAAGGTGTTGAACTCGTTGAGTTGAAGCTCAATGAATTACTCAGATAGATACCTCTCCTGGAACCGTTCCTCGAATAGTTCCCATGACGCATCTTCGACTACCATGTCCAATAACGGCAGGAGCATCTTCCACCATAGAAGAGCGCTTCCCTTCAATTGAAACAAACCACCATACATACCTTCCTGTTGGAGGTATAGTCGTGAAGTTCAAAGCACATCACCATATTCTCCAACCATGATTCGGTGGCAGCACCGTCCGGGGCACCAAAGAACTGAGGGAATTTGACCTTCGCAATTTCACGGTGAATGCTACTAGTACTGACCAGAGTGCGCAGTGGACCCTCTGGGGGTGCCGGTGCACTGGACTCATTTATATCCAAATGGTTTATTAGTGCCTCAGACATCCATTGAAAGGGTCCATCAGCCCATATTTATTTGTTCCTACCTGAAAACCTATTTGTCTCTCTGGGGGTTAGACCCCTCGGGCATGGATTCTACTAGAGGCATCATGCTGTTACACATCAAAATTACTCACTTCAATAGTGTCGCAAGTGTCGTCATTACAAGTTTCATAAGTGTCGCATCTTGACCACAAGTGTTGCAAACATCATGCTGTCATCTTGCCTATGTCGTGTCTCTAACGACATCATAAGGACACTTAAGACACCTTCAAAGAATGGTTTCAGAAGGAAGGAGAAATCATTCGATGAGGAATACAAAGCATTTTCCATGAAAAAAACCACTTAAAAATTATTTTTGGAAGGCAACGCTCCCCTACCCACTGTCAGGGATCACCGACACTCCCTAGCCTTCCTTGGGGGAGCGTTGAAATGATCTGTGTACCCTTTTTGGGGAGTGCTTCCCATTTTAAGTGAATTTTGGTTTGTTGAGATAAATCAGGGAAGAATCCCCTCAATCTCTCAAGTTGGTTGGATTTGAATATGAGGTCAAAGCATGATCTTAGGGAAGATCCACAACTGAAGGAGAATAATCCCCAACTTATCCCAAAGATATCTCAAGTGGTTAGGCCTCTCCAAGGCTATATAAGGAGGCCTCCTCATGGTGAAACAAAAGATGATAGAGGAATTGAGAAGCACCTAAATTATGATCTCATAAGGAAGGGGAGAAATTGTGAAGTATCAAACTTATGATCTCATAAGGGAGATATCATTGAAGCATCAACATTTTGTGTGGATTATTTGAGAAAGGGTCTGGACAAAGGGAGCTTGGTGAAGTTGTTGCATTACATCCATGGTTGTAAGCAACACTTTGTTCTCATCAATATAAATCTATGTTTGTCATGTTTCCTTTAAATTTTGTGTACATTTCATGAACTTGTCTCTAGTAGATATATTTTTTTTTGAGCTAATCTAAGTAGAATAGGAAGTTTGTTGTATCTTTGTTTGTTCTACAGGACTTATTGAGGAGCTTAGGATCGAAGCTCAGCCTGGACTGTGCGAGGAAAAACACCATTAAAAAGGTACACTTTTCTTCTTCCTCTTCATACATTATCTTAATTAGATGTAAAAGGAATGTCAGTGTCCACAATATCATTTTTTGTCTTGGTCATAGGGGTCTAGTTTCCAAGAGAGTATCCACTTGTCCGCAAGGGGATTTCTTTGTAACAGAAATTGGCGACTCCACTGGGGAAGTGAAATTTCAGTTTTGGTTTCCTTCCTTGGTATTGTCCCTTCCATTTTACCACTTTTCAGATCACTTTTTCTATTTGTTAATGATCCATTAGCCTTCTTCCACCTTCACTAGCAATTTCACCAATTTTCATGCATTATGGGTGAATGTTTTGCAATTTTTTGGCTATTTTTTTGAGTTTCTGGGAGCACCAATGCCTCCATGTAGGCCATACTAGAGCAACGACGCTCTCCTCCAGTTTTTTGTGGAGTGTTGCAACGCTCTGTTCCCTTCTTTGGGGGAGCACTAGTCTCTTTTTTGAGAGTTTTTGCCTTCTTTTGCTCAGATTTTTTCAGCCTGTTTTGTGGAAGTATTTACCCAATCTTTGTGGATGGTTTGTGAAGTTATTTAGGTTGGTATTTGATTCTTATCACCCCTCTTGTATTGATTTTATATTGAAGCCTCTTTTAGAAATGTGAAATTGCCTTTCTAGCTGCTTGTTTTGTCGGGACACTTTGGGTATTTTCTCTTTCTCCCTGTCATTTCTTGGATTCTTCTCTGCATTTTATTTTTTTTCCTTGAATTCTTGATTGGTTGTAGAATCCTTGATGATGTTATTTCTTGTTAGAACAAGTTTGTACTTTTTTTATTTCATACCTCACTACCTTGAGTGCATGCTTTGTTTGTAGCCCTTTTGCTTCATGTCTTTTGCTTCTTCATAGGACTCTTTCTCCTGATTGAAAGTAGTGGAGCATTGAAGGTTTTGTATTTAATTTCTGTATACATCATAATCAAACAAAGAATATAAATTCATTCTTGATTTTGGGTAGTGAAACTAGCCTGCATTTGAAGTAGTAGAATTGCATGTTTTTTGGCATTTTGGGACATTGTGCATCTGGAATGATGAATGTTTTCTCCTTCTTGTAGCATAGCTTTCATCAAAATGAAAAGATTGCATATTAATATCTTTGCATAGATTTTTATTCGGTCAAAACACCATATTTTCCACACCATTTTCCTTTTGAGTAACAACAACCTTAAAAAATCAAGTGCTAAATAGAAATTGATTAGACATTTTTACATTTTCTGGTAGCAAACTTACATTAATTTAGTTGTAGGGATTTGGAATAGGTGTGAAAGATAACTTTACAAAGCTGCAAAAAAACATAGGATCTTGTGTTAGGGAGTGGTGAAATCCAATTGCTACATTTTGTCTTGGGAAGCCCTTCTCACACAAGGGTCAAACCTGAGGTCTCATTGAGACTAGCAGAGTTACTCACCCTGCTTTGTTGGTCTTGGTGCAGATATTGCGTGTATTATGGGGGTTTCTTGAAGGATACCCAAAATGAGGAGTGGAATCCTTTCAATTTGATTTCAGGCTAGATACCCTGCCCTTGCGCGTGGATCAGATTGTCAACTGTTTCCCCAGGCATCATTGTTGTAGTTGGTAACCTTAGTGACCTATCTCTTTAGGGGAAAGTATTCACGGTACCTGGAATCAACGTTGACCAGACTCACTCGGGCTCCTTGGAGGGTATACCCACGATTATGTGTGGTGGCTTACACCAGAGTGTAAGTCCATTAAGCAGGTCGTCAATGTAACTTTTCCACCCACTCTATCTCAACCCCTTCTTACTTTGGTCTTGTGACGTTGGATTTCATCACCAACTAGTGTGCTCATTGTGAGAAGGTTTTGTTTGCTTGCTTGCTTACTAGATTTTTAGCATGTGTTGTTTGTTCGGCCTAGTAGAATATAGGTTGGATTTTATTTTTATGGCGTCAGTTCCTGTAATGACCAATGATGATACCCCTTTTCCAGGGGAACCCTTTGGTTTTCCTTCTTATGAAAACGTTGGTCCTCCTTACATCACTACTTTGAGCCTTCCAGGTCTCACAATTGGGTTACCGGTATGGTTTTTCTCCACTTCGGTGATCTTTAATGTAGGTGCTTCATATGTAAGCACACCACCCACACATCAACCTCATGTCGACCTTTCTCCTTCTTCACCCATCAAGTCTCCTTCCATTTATCCTTCTTCTCCTAGTGAAATCTCTAAAGAAAGTAGCGAGGCTAATAAGAAGAAGAAGAAATAGAAAGATAAGAAGAAGAACCAGAAAGGGACCAAGCCTCCAACTACATCAAATGTTGTATCTAAGAAACCAGCTACTGTTAATAGTACTGGGAGTGTTGATGAGGTCAACAAGATTAAAATGAAGAATTTGAAACCCAAATTCCCTTGCAGTCTTTGTAAGGGTGACCAATTTCTAAGGGATTGCCTTGGTCTTCCCAAGGTCTTAGAAATGTGGTCATCCACATCATCAGCCCCTAATGTACATGTTGGTGATGCCCCATCAACTAGTGGCGTTAAGGTTGGTAAGAAGAAGACAAACTGTCAAATTTCCTTGTATGTTATGCGAAGGTGATCATTATTCTCACCTTTGTTCTTGTATGGATGAGGATTCTTATCTTTTAAAAAATATTTAACTTCCAATTGGTTATTGTAATATTTCTCCCAACCCATCGTTAGTTTATGGAGTGGTCAATCCGGTTCCATCCCCGATCAATCTAGTTGATCAGGTGGTCAATCTAGTTTCATCCTTGGTTGAACCACTAACCCAAATGGTCGATCTGTTTCCACCTGTTGACCCCATTCTCCCCTTGGAGAATCAAACCCAAGTGGTTGATTTGATGTCATTATCAATTGATCCAACTCCTCCATTGAGGAGTGCCAAAGTGGTTTCTCCGGTTCTGCCATTGGTCGATCCCACTCTTCCTTTGAAGAGTGTCAAAGTGATTGATCCAGGTCATTCCTCGGTCAGTCCCACCCTTCATCCGAAGAGTGCCAAAGTGGTTTCTCCGGTTACATCATCGGTCAATCCCACTCTTCCTCTGAAGAGTTCCAAGGTGGTCGATCCGGTTCCACCATCGATCGATCCTACTCTCCTTCTAGAGAGTAAACCCGATACTGCCCACGTTTTTCTTATTGATACAGAATATACCGTGCCGGGGGACATTCCTCCTTCTCCTGCGAAAAATCCTCCATGTAATGAGGCCATCCTTTTTTATTGGGGTGTGATAACTAGACCTCGTCTTCCCTCTCACATTCCTTTCAATATTACAGTATAGGTTTTTGGTCACGCCATTCCTCAGAAATTAATAGATGAAGGTTCATCCGTTAGTATTTTGTCCTCTATTTCTTGGAAAGCTTTGGGTTATCCTCAGCTTGTGCTGGTTACCAAGACTCTGTTCACTTTTAACAGAAGAGACAATCACCCTTTAGGGATTCTTCCTCAGTTTCCCTTAACTTTGGGAGGGAAAAATGTCTTTATTGATGTTATGGTAGTCCAAGACCCCTTAGATTTCGATTTACTCCTTGGGCGATATTATGTATATGCCATGAAAGCTATTGTGTCCACTCTTTTTCATGTGATATATTTCTTGCAAGATGGAATAATGGTGACTATTGATCAAATTTCATTTGTTGGCCCTGACTTTACCATAAACCCAATGACCTCCCTAAACGAGTCTTATATGCAGTCGGTATCACCCTTGCCACAGGTCAATTATGTGGTGTTGTCTCCCATGACTTCAACTTCTGATGACTTAGATCTGGTCATTGACATGGTGATATCTTCGGTAGGGCTATTGGAGCCTGATCTCCTTACCCCTGTCCTAGACCTTGACATGTGTTCCTTCCAGAGTGATTTTCTTCCATCCAGTGAAGATATCTTGGAAGCCATGAATGAGTTTTTTCCCTTGACATGGTGTCCTTCCAAAGCATTATCCTCCTAGAAGCCATGATCAAGAAGAAGTTACAAGCATAGTTTCTCTTCTCTGTGGAAAGATCGTTAAAAAATGAAACAGAGGCTACAAGCATAGTTTTCCTCTTTCTGGCAAGCTCGTTAAAAAATGAAACTGAAGCTACAAGCATAGTTTCTTTTCGCTGTAGCAAGCTTGTTAAAAAATGAAACAAAGGCCTTGAGCATAGTTTTTCTTTTCTATAGAAATCTCACTAAAAAATGAAACAAAAATCTGCAGATTGAACCTAGAGCCTTGAGCATAGTTCTTTTCCTGTTTCAAGCTCGTTAAAAAATGAAACAACCACCTATCCTGTCAAGTCGAGTCTTTCACCAGACCTCATAGATGTCGAGTCGAGTCTTTCGTTAGATCTCATATTTGAACCTTCTTTTCATCCACCTGTATCCTTTTTCTCCATCTAGTACATAAATTGGTGACAACCTCAAAGTTGGTGAATGAATTGAAGCTTGGGGGGCATGTCTCGTTAAAAGGTTTGAAAGGGCGTATTTAGAGTGATAATTTATCTCTTTTTCGGCCTCACGAGACTAACATTATGAAAAATGAAAACATCGGAGTCATCTTTAAGTTCTTGTCAGACTCTCTAAACATGAAAAATCACCAAGTTTACCTTATCTGGACTCGTTAAAAGAATCATACATTGAAGGGCCCATATGGGATCGAACCCTTACCTCCTATGGTTCGTTAAACAAAATAAGAGGGACTCATCGAAGGTGAGTTATATCGAGCATGTGTTACCCTTCTCAAGCTCGTTAAATAAAAAAGAGGTACTCGTCTATTTGGATGGGGGAAAAATTTGAAGGAAGCAAGCCAAGCAGTTTTTGGGAACATTACCAGTCACTCTTACGATCTCCCTTGAAGATGACACTTTGTCTTCACATACATTTTAATCCACTTAAACTTTGCACTGAAGAAATCCTCTGAGTTTCTTTACTCCTTTGGGTCACCTGACGAAAGTCATAGTATCCACTGCATCATCATTTTTTGGTCCATGTCATGTTTATGCTATTGTGCCTCAATGTTCAAGGAAAGTATCTATCTCGAGAGTCAACCATCATAAATATCTTGTTTCAATACCCATGTCACTCCATATTCATTTGATCTACCAATTTACATCTCTTTGTCCATTTCATGTCATTGATGGGGGATACATCAAGGCCCTCCTTTGACAAGTCTGTTCTTGTTGACTTCAACACATTATTCGAGAACTTGACTTAGAAACCAATTAGTATGTTGGTACCTGCACGCCTCAATGGCAGGCCTCCTTGCGTCCAATAGTGGGTTTACATCATTGACCTTTGATTGGATGATTCCATAGATGTTTGACTTTATCTCATCCATTCACATTCATTGGAATGTACTAGAGTGCCTTGGAAGTCATTGACATCAATGGTGATTTCCCTCGCGCTTATTAACGATTTACCTCATCGATCGGTAATCAAGTTGTTTCTGCCATGTTCGACATCAGGACATCTATTCACATGGTTAAATTCATACTACATCGAGATCAGTAAGAAGACCCTGGGTTGAGTCATCACTCTTATATGTACTTTTCCCAGGTTGCAACAAAGTTTCTTTTGAACGTTGACACATATACTGTCACATAGATCCACTTTGTATTGGTTGTGGCTATGTCTTGTCATCTCGTAGATCCACTGTGTATTCTTCATGGCTATGATTAGTTCAGGTCACAGGAGTATATATCCACATTGTATATTCAGTGGTGTTATTGGATAAATCGGTGAACATGGACATAAACTAATCTCCCTAGATCCACCTGGATCTAGAACAAAACAAGACAGGACATGATGATTTCCCTAAGTTACAATCATTGAATTTACCACCAAATAAGGAATGGATGACATACCTTTAGATATCTCTTCCTTATATCTTTGTTTTCCTTGCTTCACTCCAATGCTCTTGTGAGATCAAATTTGCAATGACACAAACAAACCAAAGTGAAAGAAACAATAGTAGATTCAATGAAAACCTAAAAATGTGATCAAGGAGTCATGTAATAAAATGCTAATGATTTTATGAGAAAGAAACATGCCACAATATTATATAATGTGGAAGAAAGATACAACCATATGCCTTGATGTTGTAAGGTTCCTTCCAACGATTCCTTGCTTCCCACACACTTCTTGCTCCAAGTATTCTTAGACCATAGATCTGATAGCTACTCACAATCTATTTTGACAAATCAAAGCTCAAAGCCAATCTACCAAGCTAACAAGCTCAAGAAATTTGTAGCCCAATCAAGCTAACTTTCTCCATGAGAGCTCCTCTCCTTTTATAATCTAAAAAGGATAAGGTGATGAGGTTAAGATGATCCCACTAAATCATGAAAGCGAGTAAGATCCAAACCATTCGGAGGCCACCTCACCATAGAAGCTTATCCTTCTAGAAGCATCAAGAAAATGCTCATTTTTACCATGTATGAAGGCCACCGCACCCTAGCTATAGTGAATCATGCGGAAACTCCACACCCTAGTTATATAGAAAGGTGCGGAAATCAGACATTTCCACACCCTGCATATATAGTAGCCTGCGAAAATCCTCCAAAATAGGGTTTTTACAAAGGAAAACACAACTTCTTCTCTCAGGAAAAGTTCTTCTTAGGAATTCAGGCTATTGACCCCTCTGAAGGCAACATATAGGTTTACATCATTAACAGTCATAGGGATGATGAAAATAATGTGTAATAGAGAGCCCCCAAAAGTATGAAGTTAGAACAGAATGATAGCTGAAATACTTTGTCGAGTGTGTGTAGGGAACAAGGAACAATTGGTTGGAAACCTGCCCACAAACAAGGAAAAGAAATACAATAATATATCATCACTGAGGTAGGCATTTCCATACTCAGAATACAAATGAATCAAAGCATAAACGCCGACATGAAAAGATCCATGTCAAGTAAGACAGGTCATGGCCACCAAACATACACTATGGATCCATGCCAATATGACTCAAATCTTAACATAGCCACCAAAAATACACTGTGGATATATGTGTTAAAGATTCAAATTTGAACATAGACACGAGACATACAATGTGGATCTATTCAACAATACAAACTGAATATACTCCAACGCAACCTAAATCTGTGAGAAAAGATTCAGGGTCTTCATCTCCACCACTCTATAGTACGGATCTAACCATGAGAATACATGTGATGAAGTCAAACATGGTAGAAACCACATGATTACTAGTCATTAGTGAATACCATTAACAAATGCAAGGGAAATCACCAATAATGTCAATGACTTTCAAGGTACACTAGTACAATCCAACGAATGTGAATCAATGAGTTGAGGTCGAACACTCGGTGAAATCTCCTAATCAGGGGTCAATAATGAAAACCCATTGTCGAAAGCGAGGAAACCTGCCATTAAGGCATGAAATTTCCAAGGCATCAATTAGTTTCTAAGTGTAATTCTTGGATAATGAGTTGAAGTCGACAGGAAAAGACTCGTCACAGGAGGGCATTAATGTATCCCCCATCAATGACACGAAACAGGTAACAAGATTTGATGTAGATACAAGTAACAATTGATTCAGGACTGACTAAGGGATGGCCGATGCAATAGAAGGCTTAAGAACTGTAGAAATGGCTAACACAATTGAAGGATTTCTGGGTTGAATTTATTTTTTGAACATATTGACGACACGACAACTGTCTTGGAAACACTGACTCAAAAATGGGGATCACAAACCAAATTGTAATCTTATAAAGGAGTATGATCAAGAGACAAGCGGATTTTCCAACCTAAACACAAGGCGAGTGAAAGGGTGTCATGTTCAAACGCGAATATTCCATGGAATACAGGTTTAGACACATTTCTTTTTGAATTTTCCCCCCACCATTACTGACGAGTACCTCTTTATTTTTACGCAAGCTTGAGTAGGATAACATATTCTTTTAATGTAAGCTCATCCTTCGGATGAGTCCCTTGGAGTATGTTCAACGAACCCTAGGAAGGAGTGTTTTGGTCCCATATGGGCCTTTCGATGTTTGTTTTACGAGTCCAAAGAAAGAAAACTCATGGGTTTTTCATGTTTAGAGAGTCTGAAAAACACTTAAAGAGAACTCTCTCAGTTCC
>JZKD02S1958629.1:486984-502787 GCA_000966675.3 Picea glauca
AAAATAATAATCATAATTAAACATGTAACGAGAAAGGGGTAATAAATTCAATTAATTTATTAAAATCAAATTATATTGGGGGATTAAAATTTTAAAAAGGAAATGATTGTTTTATCTACATATGTTAATTAAATTTTATTAATTAAAAAGAAAAAAGGGAAAGAGGTGGTTTTTTTTAGACTTGCTAATTTGAATTTTAGTTAAAAGGGGAAAAGAGGGAAATTTAAAATAAATAGGAAACTAAGGGGAAAAGGGGGAAACATAAAGAAAAAGGGAAATGTAAGGAAAAAATTGAGTGTCTAACTTAGTAAGGAATCTTGCTTCTAATAAATTTCTAATTATGAACTCAAATAGGAATTTAGTAAAGGCGTAAGTCATTTAAGTGTGTAAGGGAATATTGGGACACCAAGGAGCAATTTTAGGAATGTTTTTAGGTGGGTGAGGGAAATAGGAATAATTAAATAACTAATGAAATTAATTTTCTGGTGCAACTAGGGGGATGGGTGATATGTGTACGGGGGAGGTTTTTTCTGATTAAAATAATGAAAAAGAAATTAAATGAGAATTTGGGAAAGGAATCGCTTAAAAACTATATAAAAAGGATGGAGAAAGAGGAGTATGGATCTGATCTTTATGTGTAACGTTACGCTTCTGAATTTTTTATTTGACTGGCTTATCTTGTGGGAGTTGGGATACCCAGCTCGAGTAATGAGTGGTAGCTCGACCTTGCGAGGCGAGCTGGGTGCTAGTTGTTCTCTGGTATAGTGTGTGTGGGCCCTTTGCAGCTCGGGGGGGGTCAGGGGGAAGAAGAGTACCCCTAGCGTTGGTTGGGAGGTACCGGTGATGTCACACCAGTTGGAAAGTTGAAGTTGGACAGAGCGCACAGGACAGAAACTACTAAGAAATCACGTTGGGCTAAGGTACGTCGATTTAATTGTTACTTGCAATGAATTTCAATTTACTCATGCTAATTCTCTATGCTCATTTAATATTTCATTTCCATGCATTTTCTAGCACCTACCTTCCTATGTATTGTAATCCCCTTGCTTGTTGCTTGTTGAATGGATTTTCCTTGGCGAACCCAATTTCTGATTTCTGTGATTTATCTGTGTGGGTTTTATTGATTTTTTTGAAGATATTGTGATTTATCTTTCCACCCTTATCCTTAAGTCATCATTCCATGCTTGAGCAGTCGTCTAGGATCCAAATCGACGGTCATCACTTCGGTGTTTATAGACCTATAGATTCTAACGCCCTGTTTTTATGTGCATGGATGATGAGCGAAGGATAATATATACCCCATTGTCTACCCTTACTTATCTTTGAGTTGATTGTTTCCTAGTTGAATGATCGTCTTGATCCTTCTTTCAATTGATTATCTTTGCTTCTTGATTGATTAAAACTTCGGTTTTCTCTGCATTTTTAATTGTTGAAGCTTGATAAACCTCCAAGTCTTGAAGGCCAAACCCCTACGTTTTCTGGTGGATGTTTGCCTCTAGGATTCATATATAATTATGACAGCATTATCACTTAGTTATTTTGTGATTCATCTGTAATTATGTCAGCATTATCCTTTATCTGCCTTGCGTTTTACTTATATATTGACTGCATGAATTTCATTGTATAGAGTGGATGTTGGTCAATTATTATTGTTTAATTAAATATCCGCTTTTGGCCTATTTGATGGAATCAATAGATAATATAGACCCCGCCATTGTTCAAGTCCTTCCAATGACTTGTTGGTTTTCATGCGCAGGCCTATGGGGTCATACTTCTACATGTAAGAGTATGGTTGGGGCTCATGGGTATTGTTATAGTTTAAGTTAAGCATTTTATATTAAGAAGAGTATTGTTCTATTTTTGGAAAAACATTGCGTCATTATAACTATCTCTAAGGAAGATAAGCATGGTTACGCCTTGTTATATTTTAAAGAAGGTAGGTAAGTATATATTTTAACTTTAGGTTGAGGTTGGATAATGTGCCTAGAACGGTCTCATGATGGTAAAAATTTAATGAGATACATATAGTTGGTTGCGTAATTCTAAACCTGTATCGAAATTAGTTACCTTGCACATTGTTTAGCTCGATTGACTAGAGCGCTCTCATTTATAGACTTCTTGTAAGGTATTTAAGTGGAATTTCTAGCATATGGTTGGGTGTCATGATTACAGGTTTAGGATTGTTTAAGTTTACAGCTTGGTTTCTTTGTGCTTGTCACCGTGAGACAACACGATTCATTGACAAGGTCAATGCATGCAATGATAGAGGAGAGCACATGAAACCTGGCTTAGGATCAGGCATCACCCGATGTGGATGATGTTGTTGAGTTGCATGTGTGGTGTTCGCCACCTAGTTGTGTGGTTAATTGTTCTTTGTTAGTACTATCCTGCTTAAAAAAAAATGTTATTGTTTTGCATCGCTTGTAGTCATAACGATGGGGGTCATTACAGGAATAATGGACCAGTGGATCTAATCTATTCTACACATCCCATTACCTCTTCTATACTCTACTCTACTCTACTAAACTAAACTATTACTGGGCATAACTATCTATGTTAGAAATGAAGGATAACACTAGATGATCGTGTTTACAGCTTCTACATAATATATAGAAACAATGGTTCCAACTATCATGATTGGTTCATATACCATTACTTACTTCCAAAACTACTACTAAGTGATTACGATAAGGTTGTATGATACTAGACTAATCAGTGTAATATGTGAAGTATGACCATTATAATCACTACATCTTAAGTAATGTGATACAAGTAGCAACATGATTACGGATAGCTTGATTGGTTCTAGTAATACAAATGCCTTGCTTAGTTTAGAGTAAAACATAGTCTGTAATACACATACGACTCTACTTACTAGTTTCATTCATTATGTCAAATAAAAGAGCTTATGATTCCATAACAACAAGCTCATAGTGGGTACAGTATAAGCAGTTTGATCTAACTATGCTCATGATTACTATGAAGAAGAATAGTTGTCTTATGTATTCCATTACCTTTATAAGGGTAGAGTAATTCCCATAATTAATCTCTATATAGGAGTTGAACCTGTTTCACATATAAGAGTAGACAGAACACTAATAAAGATATGGTATTCATACTAGTTAAGCTTGATTGAATAAGTTCCCTGTAGAAGCTTGTTCAAACATGTATCTATGAGTTCATATCAAGCATGTAATCTAGTGTTCAAGATTTGCTTGACTAATACATACTTATGGTAAAACATAGTCGTAATCAAAGAAGCTTTCTATGTAGAAGCTAATATGTACAGGTTAGTTATAACACCATTCATTACTATGACTAAGTTATAGTACAAACATGTTATTACATAATACTCATCTATAGGGATCTCAAGGATTGTGTATCATCACCATTTCTCTTAGAGGTTGTAATGGCATATAAGCTCATATAGGGGAAACTATAATGATGATCTATGTTTGACTATTCAAACATAATTGCAAATCAAACAAAATTGAAATTATAAGCTACTTGACTATACAATAATGTTTATAAACGAAATGAAATAAAACATTTTTAATTTCGGCACTCTATCATAGAACATAAATTGTCCTTTCACCATCATAAACAATATAAGAGAATTCAAAGATCAAACAATAAATTGATATTTTGAGTTCCATAATGAAATTTTGCATAGTTTACATAGGTTCCACAGTCATTTTAGGTTAATAACAAAAACTAAGAGACAAAATTAACATTTAACTCCAAAACTCTTCAGTCTAAGCCATCACTAAGATAGATTTATTCATACTTGCAAAAGAAAACAATTCTCGAATTTAAAATTTAAAAATTTAAGATAAAATATATCGACAAATTTAAAATAAAATGTACACATACCATTTTAGATAATTAAAACAAATTGTGATTAAAGAAAAATTGGCATACATAGCAAAAGTGTTAAGTTTCATCTTCCAACATCCATGTGCTCCTTTTTCCACCAAATAATGTAAACATCTGTAACAATAAAAAGAAAAACCAATAACATATATTAGCATATATACTTTATTAGAAAATATTTTAAAGATATTTAACTTTATTAAATAAGCAATAAAAACGAATAACATACTCAATCGAAGTTCCACATATCTAAGATTATTTCTCTCTTTTTATTATATTATTTTGGCATTTTTTTAAAATCAAACTTACATCACGAAGTTCCAAAACTTCCAAAATAGTTACTCTCCATATTTAGCCATTCTTTGTAGAATCTTAATTTTTTTATATAACCAAATTCTCTTTAAACATTGCCTACATGATCTAAACAATGTAAGATCATTATCTARCAAATTTTTAAAGAGAAAAAKTGTGTSCTTGGTAACCAATTTTAGTGTYYAGAGTTAGATAATACCCKGAAAATAAATTCACTTGTGTATGTAGAAAGTTCACAAATCTCCATATTAATCCATTCTTCCAACAAAATWCTTATAWCCTCTTCTGTAGTGGAATAGATGTTCTCATATAATCAAATGCCCTTTCAAATTAAARRACTCACAAATCTCCATATTAAGYCATTCTTCCAAGAAAATACTTATATCTATKAAAGTTCACAAATATCCATATTAAAATCAATTATTCCAAGAAAATACTTATATCTCSTCTTTCTGYAGTGGAATAGATGCTCTCATATAATCTTTCATGTASATGCAGAAAACACAAATCTKCACATATATTAAGTCATTCTTCAAAAACCWTTTAAGTCTTTCATCTTTCTACATGGGATGTATTCATATTACATATAATCAAATGCTCTTTGAAATATGCTTTCATCATTATCTAAACATAAGTGAGATCATCCACATACATAGCTTATTTGTAAATCTACAAATGTTGGTTTTTGTGGTTTGTAAGCAATTAGTTAAGAGTTTGACAATACCCCAAGAAGGAATTCACTTCATTGTATGAAAAAAACACAACTCTCGATATTACGCCATTCTTGGACAAGAAGACGAGGAATGCAATCAAAGAAAATTTAGAAAAATCTCATTTTCTGATGTGGGATAGAATCTGTTCTCAAATAATCAAATGATCAAGTTCAAAATTAGGTTTCCATCATGATCTAAACATAAATCAGATTGAATGTACCATTTTAAATGACGATAAGATTATATAGGAGTACTATATATTTCAAAATGATTGATCGAAATGTTGAAAAGTTATATAGACACTAGTTGAGTAACCCTTCTATGAATAGGAAAGGCTTAATTAAAAAGTTGATCAAACAAAAATTTTAAAAAATTCATAAAAATAAGCATATTCAACACAAATAAGCTTGAACACTTATATATATAAGACCCAGCATAAAAACAAACCAAAACTCATTAATGTGTAATGTACATACATTTAAGAATCATCATGAATAGACACATCCTTCTTAGGTATGGATGCATCCTCTTCAATCCCAATCTCCGGCACTCTCTTCTCCACATTTCCCTATAACACATTTCAAATTTGTACATTTGAAAGTTAAATTTAAATGATTTTAACACATTAAATTGTAGTTTTTAATTTTGAAACATGTAATACATTCGATGTACCAACCTCAATATCATCAACCACACAAGAGGATTGCATTCCCATGGTCGGTTGGGTCACGGTCTTACCCACCATACCCTAAGATTCAATAAATTATATATTGTTTAAGACATTTTCCTTTTAAACTAATAATTTAGATGACATTGCAATTTTCATATATAACTAAAAAAAAATTCAACATGCAATGATACATGTGAACTCCCACCCTCTTCAAACTCTCCCAATGATAATTGGGACAAGTCTGCCCAAGTAGCGGGAGATAGAATAAGGATCTTTGAACAACACAACTAAGAATTAAATAGGGTTCAATGTGTTCACATTAATACAAAAACATAAATTGTGTGTATGTTGATTATTAAAGGATGAAGATTGGACAACTAAAGTGCTCATATGTGGATATTAGAAAACACATGTACCTGATTCAACCCATCCAAATTTAAACTCATTGAATCAAGTCTCTTATTTACTAAAGATTCATTTAACATATCACCAAACTAAAATTAATGACGATAACAACTCAATTATTTCTAAAGATACAATTATATGTGTCTAGATTTAGAACTACAAGAAAACTATTCTCAAATGCATGAAAAATTTACTAACTATAACACATAACAATCCAATGTTTGGTGCATCATTCTGAATTAGCACCTTCCAAACATTATGGAAAAATTTTCCATACTCCTTAATATCTTCTATTGACATGGAATCTATCTCCTCATTTGTTTTGTAAACAAAATTGGCTCGAGAATTGGCTTCCGCTCTCTAACGATTCAAACCAACATCAACACCATAAAAAATGATTCTAATTTTCTTTGATTGCATTCCTAGCCTCCTTTCCAACATTTGATGTAGCTCGTAACTCTGAATGTGAGGCAAATTCCCCTGTTGGACGAGATACCAAAGGTCGTGGAGGCCTCTGCATTGCTTCATTTCGATATGTCCCTTTCTGATCATATGTTCGTCCTTTACCAACCCAATAATAATTGGACGGTAGGCTGGTATAATCAAGGTGCATGTCCATGCAAAACTCTTCATAAAAGATTCTAGAAAAGTAATGTGGAACCTCATCATTCCATGACAACTTCATATATGCCACCAAAAATATATTATAAAATGTCATGTTATGTTGGGGTGCTTAAAATATTGCACTTTCAACATCTTTCTCTTTGGACCCTCTTTGAAATTAAACATAGAAATTGGATTTTATTTTGAAACTCTACTTTTTACTACTTCCCATTTATCGGGGCCCATCACCTCCGACTTTGATCTCCTCATCAAATCGATAAAACTATCAATCCTTGGCCCAATCTTTTGATATGCATCCACAAAGTTATGCAATGAATGAAAAAAAATCTCCAAGCTTTTCTTACTCTCTCGAGGGAGATCTAAGCACCTCAAATCATTTTGTAGTCTTGTTTTAACACATGAGCATAATTTGAGGGTCATTGCTTCAGTATACCCTTCCCATGGAAGCTCATCACCAACATCTAAGGAATAGGTAGACGTAGACATGTAATCTTTTGTTTCTTGATAACGCCCCCCGAATCCACCTTCACCCTCTTCATCAACATTGGAATATTCATGATAACCACTCTCTCTTTCATTATCTTCTCTCCCATTAAACATATCCTCTACACATGCACATTTGAAAGTAATTATAGCATTTAACAGAAAAAAAAACAAACAAACAAACAAACAAACAAAACATGTATATATATAAAACATAGACATAAATACACAAAAATACAAAATCAAAAAACATTACCAAACATATTTTCTTATCGTTGTGTATTCCATACATTCTCCGGTATTGGCGTATTAATGTGCAAACTATCTAAGAACATTGCATCCGTAAAACTATTTTGAGTACATTCTCTGGATGATCTATTCACGGATTCATTTGATAATCTCCTCCTCTAATTAGATTTCCTTTGGTCACTAGTGTCCCCTCCCAAGATTCACTGCCTTGCATAGATATGGGTCTCCAATGTCCACGAGGTATYARTCAAAGAAGAGGTTCCTATTCCTCCTTCATTGGATAGCCTAGAGMATTTGCGAGRAATCTTTAGAGACTCTTGTCTCGACATCTCGTCTCAATATATATCCTTTGAAAATCCATGAATATGAAAATTAATAAGTTATAGAAACATAAAATGGAAATTATAATTTATAAAATAGCTTGAAGGCATTTAATAATTTATAACAACTTCAAAGCATCAAAGACATATATTGAAAAAACAAACAACTATATTTTTTATTATGATGCTATATATAATGAACATGAAAATATTTAAATATATAAAAAAAAATGTAGCATGTAGAATATAATCTATATCTGTGTAATTTTTGTAGAAGGTAATTTTTAAGATAATCTATTTGTAACATGTTAAAATTTAAGGGCAAAAAATATAGCTAGCTTTAAAACAAAAATATATATTTTAACTTCTAAACATTAGCTACTTGTATGTTACAATCAACAAGACATTAAAACCTCTGGTCCATAATCTAGTAGCATAAAAACAATAACTGACAAAACATTTACTTAGCTGAAACAAGAAACAATATTACCTTATATGTTATTTTTATCCTCTTAGATATATGCTCAGAAAAACCTTTAAGGTTTCATTGATCAAACCCTCAGGGAAGATGTCATCATGACACTTAGAACAAATTGCCAAGAAGAAATTTTAGGGTAAAATATCAAAAGACTAACCAACAACATACACAGGTGGCACCACCAATAGAAGAGGACATCGACAACATACATAGGGTGGCATCAACAAGGATATGAGGAGGGTGACACCAGCAATGAGAAGAGGAGGACGACACCAACAAGGAGAACCAAAAACCCAAAACAACAACCAAGAAGAGACCTGCAACAATATGGAAAAGACCCTTAGGGGTCAACGGCTGCAAGAGGATGAAGAGGTAAGCCCGTGGTGGCTTAATACACCAAGAAGAACTTTCCTAGAGGGGCGGCAATCACTCAACAATCTGAACAAGAAGAAGTCGCAGAAAGCCTCATATCATAACTCGGCTTAGAAGAGAGTGTGTGTGTAAAGAGTGAGGATAGGTCTATTTTATGGTTTTGGTAGGTAGGTTAGGGATAGCATATTAGTCCTAACTTTATGGTTAGGTTTAAACCCTAATAATTAAATATTGATTGTTAAATCATAAAAGTCAACAAGAAAAAAGAAATTCAAGGAGAGGGGATCCAAAGTTAAGGTGGCTAACTTTCTTTATGAAGAAGAAAATAACCAAACTAAAAACCCACACAACAATTAAGGGGAATGTAACTCAAGCAATGGGGGGTTTCAAGATAAAGTCAACAAGGAAAGTTCTTCTTTAATGGAAGAATGTCCACATGAGTCTCATGATATAACTTATAAGATTTAATCATCCCAGCATATGAGTAATATCAATGATATTATCATTAGACCATCACAGGAGAGAAGAGGGTCACACATTATCTTGGCTTGGTACGTAACCAAGAAACAAAATAAAAGAAGAAATATAAATACCCAATGGGTTACCCTCTCTTTTATATGGCCCTAAATAGAACTCATTTTTACATAGATTCTTCAAGGAGAAATGGAACTAAGTGGATTGGACTCAAATTTCATTTTCCACTAATTTTAAAATTAAATTAATTTAAAATTAACAGTTTAGATTTACCTTCAACCTGAAGAAACAACAACCAACAAAAACCAATGAACCTTGTGTTAATCATAATGGCTCTTACCTTCTTGTGTTAATCATAATCGGGCCTATCCATGTATATGGACAGGCCCGAATTCGGGCATGTCCCTGTACAGGGAAAGGAACGAATTCGACCCCGTATCTGTACAAGGACAAGCCGAAATTTGGCCCTTTCCCTGTACATGAAAATGGTCGAATTCAGCCCTATCCACTTCCTAAAACACAAAACATAAGAATAAATTAAATTTAATTAATTGGGGAAAGGTTTTGGTGGTTACCTGGAACTTGAATCAACAACAAGCAACATGTTGGTTAAGCTATTGATTACAAACAAATCATACTTTACTAGTATGATTAGCATAGTGTGTGTATTCAATTAGTCTTATCAAGTTGGTTAGTCTTATACCCTATGTAGAATATTTACCTATTCAGTTACATAACTAGTATGAACCAATGCTATTAGTTATGGTAAGTGAATCTCATCAAGTTACATGGTGTTGATCCTTGCTGAAATTGTAATCATAGTAACAAGCTAATGACCTATCCTAACATGATATCAAGTAAGTTTACTCAGACTAGTAGCATGCTTAGTTATTGAATACAAGTAGTATTGGTTTGATTACACTTATATCTATATGATTTCCATGACCGAACATGGAGAGTATAAGAGTTGTATTCCAATAGTAATGGTTATTATACTTCACTAATATTCATGGTCTTTGTTCATGTGTTTAATTTTTTATGAATATAAGTTAAGATTACTAGTATCCAAGGATCATGTATAAAACATGGTTTATCACTCTTAATCTATAACAAGTAGTTACACGTCCTCTTAATGGGATTAGTACTATGCTTAGTAATGTATAATATGTAACCAACTTCTCTTTGTAATGAATAAATAATTATTAACCAGAGTCACTCTAATTATGAAAATATGGTTAGATTTTATCAATATTACAACTATTTTTTTTATCATATCATATCAAGTTAATGGAAACAGTATTGTATTGGAATAGAGACCAATGGTATTCACAGTTAAACATAGCTTACTTATATAAACATCATATACTAGTTAGAGCTTTGTAATGTGTAACAAGAGATGATAGTAATACATAATAAGAGTAATAGATCCATCATATTCATTATTGTATTAGTTACACTTGGCGTTACTTATACATATAACATCAGATTACATTGCTTAATCATGGTATTACTACTAGTGTGACCTTTTAAGCCGAGTAAAGATTAACCCTTATAACCATCTTGGGGATACTTATGCCTTATGATATAAAGGTAATGTGGTTTGATTCAATATGGGTATACAGTAACAAAAGGGTAGTAATATTGAGCTTAGTTAATACAGGTAAGTTGTATGTGATAAGCATATATACCTTAATGTGTAAAATAGCATTACTGTAATTTTTGGAATATAAATACCTATGGAAATCAAAGGGAAATTATAGTTATAATGGTAACAATTGACCTGTATTAACCTTATACTAGTAATACAATCGATTACGCTCATCTATTTAGTAATATCTTATGTAGCATGGATACTAGTATCATCACCATTACTTATATCAAATATACACGTAATTTGGGCATGTCCCTGTACATGGACAAGGTCGAATTTAGGCCTTTCCATGTATAGGGACATGGCTGAATTTGGGCTTGTCCTTGTACAGGGACATGGCTAAGTTTGTCCATGTCTACCTCCTAAAACACAAAACATAAGATAAAATTAAAATTTAATTAACTGGTTAAATGTTTTGGTGGTTACCTGGAACCTGAAGCAACAACAACAAACATCAGCAAACAACATTAGCAACCAACAATAGAACTGAACATCAACCCGCAGAAACCAACAACAACAACTAGCAACAACCACCGCCAATAACAATCACCAACAACAACCACCAGCCAAAAACAATAGTTTGGAAAAGTGTGATACGAACGATGTGCAAGGGATATATAAAATAGTTTTTGGCCGAAACAATTGTTCGGCCAAAATATTTTTTTGGTCGAAATATATTTTGGTCAAAACAATGTTACCGAAAAAAAAATCCGTCTGGCTAATATGGTACACGACAGTCGAGGTCGTCGTCATGGTACCGTTTTATTTGACGTCTAAAGGTTCGATCGAAACAGTTTTCGTCCGAAAAGATGTGTCTTTCGGTCGAAAAAAGTGTCACTAGGAATTTTGGAGACCCGATTCTCACAAAAGTGCTACCCACCTTCATGATTTCACCCTAGAAAATTTCATTTTTATGGTTATTTCCACAAGTAATGTTCCCTGGTTAAGCTGGGGGACGTTACAAAACATTGATGAATTTTAATTTCAATCCATTACTTAAAAAAATTGTGTTAATATTTTTTTATGACTAATATACAACATATCTTGGGAAGAGCATGTACAATATATTAAAATGGTCCTAAAACTTTTGGAGGAGCAACAATTATATGCAAATCCTTCCAAATGTCTTTGGGATTTAGGAAGTAGAATATTTGGGTCATATTGTACCTCATGAAGGGGACAAAGTGGAACCTAATAAAATAAACTCTATGATGGAATGTCCAATTCCAAAAACCTTAAAGAATCTTCAAGGATTCTTAGGATTGATGAGCTATTATTGTAGTTTTTCAAGAACTATGGTCAAATAGTAGCACCTCTAACAACATTATTGAAAAGGAATGCATTTTCTTAGACTCAAGAAGCAACCAAATCTTTTTAGAAACTTAAGAAGGCTATGTGTAGAACTCTTGTCCTAACCAAGTCTGACCTGAAAAAACATTTATTGTGGAGTGTGATGCCTTGGGGAATGGTATTGGTGCAATTTTAATGCAAAAAGGAAGTCTCATTTCATTTGAAATCCACCAAATTAAAGGAAATAACTTTCTCAAACCCATTTATGAGAAGGAAATGTTGGTCCTACTACATGTAGTTAAGCAATTGTGCCCCTAACTAATAAGAAGACACTTCAAGTTTGAAACATATCATGATAATCTAAACTACTACTTGGAACAATGACTCTCTTCGGAAAGGAAACAAAAATGGGTTATAAAGATGCTATGTTATGAGTTTGATATTATCTACGAAAAAGGGGGGGAAATGTGGTAGCAGATGCGATTTCAAGGAAAGAATAAGACATTGAAGGCTTACTTTTTGCTCTTTCAATTCTATAAGTTGATTGGGTAAAATAAGCTAAGATAGAATCGAAACAGGATCAAAAGGAATGAAAGCTCATTCAACAACTACAAGGAGACCCTAGTGCATCAGATAAATGTGTGTGGAATAATGATTAAATTTTGTATTAATATTTCCTATATTTATGCCCCTGGGGTGTAGAATAGTCGATGATGGAATGTACTGTTAAGACACTCTGTTATGTGAATTCAATGGTTCCAAACCCTCTATTTACCTTGTGTTTCATGTGAGGGGCCGAGTTGTCATGCCTAGGTTTATAGTGGTAGCATTCAGATAATACGACCACATGTCACGTGAGTACGTTCCCGACTGGTTGTTGATTTGCCCAGTCAACAAAAAAAAATATTTCCTATATTTATGTAAGAACTCCCAACTTAAACATAAGGTCCTTTCATATTGGCACACTTGTCCAATAATGGAAATTCAAGGTTTCTGAAAACTTACCACAAGATCAAGAAGGATTTTATTTGGAAAGGTCTTAAAAGTGATGTTCAAATTTTGTGGAAGAATGTTTGGTTTTCCAGTAGAACAAAGGAGAGACAATCAAGATATCGGGTCTTCTAGAATTGTTATCTATTCCAATTCAACATTATGAAGAGGTATCAATGGATTTTTATCATGTTTCTACCAAAGTAAGAAGGAAAATATGTTATCATGGTTGTGGTGGATTGACTCAGAAAGTATGTCCGTTTTTTTTTTCTTTGTCATCCTTTCAAAACCATTATAATAGCCACATCATACATGGAAATAGTTCAAAAGATACATGGAAAACCAATATTATTGTAAGTGGTAGAGATCCAATTTTCACATTGAATTATTTTATTTTTTTGGGTACTTTGTTGGAATACTGAGAGTGGGGGTGAAATAGTATGAGAACTTTTTACCACTTTCAAACATAGTATATATAAAATTCAACTTTATATTCAATAGTTTATCACTTATGAATTCAGTATATCACTGCATCATAAACAGTATTATTCATCAGTGCATAATAAACAACCACAAATACACAGTACACAATAATTTACGTGGAAACCCAAATGGGAGAAAACCACATAATTTGTTCTTATATATATCAAGAATACATTCATAGGAAGCACTGAATTCCCATTTTTCCAACATCAACTTAAGGGAGCCATCAACCCTTTATTTACAGGATCCAACCTAAAGGAAGCTAGAACTCCCTGAATTTTCCAGCTGCAACTGGAAAGAGGCTACGACCCCTGATTTACAGGAACCAACGTGAAGGAATATCAAACTCCATGTGTTCTCTCAAAACAGGCTAAAGGAGGCTACGACCCCCTGATTTAGTGTCACCAACCTAAAGGAATATACAACTCCCTAAATTCTCCAGCACCAAATGGAAGGAGGCTACAACCCCCTTTCCTTTCCCCGTCCTGTCGCCATGAAATATAAGTGTAGACTCAAACTGTCACTACCAATTATCAACATGTAACTGCCACTGTCGCTAATACATCAACCAACCTGTCATTGTCACTACCACTCTGTAACATCAACCAATCATTGTCACTCTGTCACATCAACCTGAAACTAATGATCAACCAATCATCCAACCGATCACTATTCATATCATTGATATACCATCAAAAACCAACCAGATCCACTCACATGGATACCAAAACCATCACCATACCATGTACCAGAACCTGTACCATACCATGTACATCAACCATGTACAATAACCTGTACCATATCATGCATCAACCATGTACCAAACTTGTACCATATCATGTATCAACCATGCATCAACCATGTACCAAAATCTGTACCATACCATGTACCAACATCACCAATAAATGCCTCTAGAAATGTACCATATCATCATTAACTCATGAACCAAAACATGTACCATAACATGTGCTTCAACCATATACCATATCACTCATGATATGTCTCAATTATGCCATACACCATGTACCATATGATATCATCAATGAAGTGCCTCAATCATGTGATAACATCACCATGACATATAACAAGATAGACAAGATATGTTTCTAATCAATGTACCATAACATCACCAAGGTGTACATCAACATGTACCAACATCACCAATACATGCCTCAAGCATGTTCCACAACATCTAATTCATGTACATCAAACATAAGCCATAAACTCATCAATATGTTCCTCAAACATCCATCAATATCACCAAGAAATGCACTTCGTACATGTGCCAAAGATGTGCCTCATATCATGCACGGACTATGTGCCTCAATCATATACCAATGCCTCAACAAGATACCAAATACATGCCTCACGCATGCACCATAACATCATCAACATGTAACCCTCAAAACATGCATATAGACATACCTTTTCACCTCTAGCTGACCCAATACATAAGATTACAGACCTCTAGTTTTTCCTCAGCCTCAACAACTTGGTACTAGCATCCTTCCCTAGATCTGTCTTAGCCTCGTGGGACCAAGAAAAGTGTCACATGAAGCCTCGTGTGATGGGAACTATGCAACCCATGGGGGTGCCTCACGGGATGCTAGTAGTCTGACCCATGGGGGTAAGCCAAATTAGGGTTTATTAGAAAAACCCTCTCTCTCCTCTACAATCCCAAAACTTTCTCCTTCACTCTCCTTCGCTACCTCAGACTTGCTACCTCAAATTTTCCAAATAGACCAAGTGTGCTCACATAGAAGATATTCAATAAGATTGTGTGTGTAAGAATGACAAGCTTCATGAAGTGTATTTATACTTGTCCATGTGAATCATTTCCTTAAGTTAAGGTTCGACCTATACTTTCTTGTTATAACAACTTTACCCTTTTAATTAATGACTTGTAATTTTTTTAGGGATTCTTAACCACTCTTTGAGGTTTCCAACTTTATGACCTCGTAACTCCACAACCATGAGGAACTATGTGATGTTCCAACTACCTTTGGAAATGGAATGACAAGGACTATGCATATATGAGTATGTTAACTAAATTTACACTATCCTTCATGTCCTTATTCCTCAAACAACTTTGGACTTCATGACGATACCTTTGGGGTTTCTTGTAGACTTCTTCAAATGAAACCCATCACATCTGTTGACATCAATGAAAACCACTTGTATCTATTGACATCAATGACAACCAACTATCCAAAAACATCAATGACAACCAACTATCCAACAATCTCCCCCTTTGGAATTAATGGCAACACTCATAATCCAACACTCATACTCATCATATGACCAATGCTCCTGATATTTCTCTCATCATGTTTTCTCTCCCCCTTTGACATCATTGGAAAAGGGTATCTCCCCTTGGGGCCTCTCCTCCTATTTTCATGCTTCTAATCTTTCTCTT